>JAQGCC010000428.1:0-37614 GCA_034698905.1 Xestoiulus laeticollis
ACATTTAAAACATACCGTATGGCGGCTGCGTAAAACGACAATAGATGGCGCTACATCCAAGTGAAAACTCCTCCATTGAATATCACTTAGACGTGTAGTCAACAAAGGATGCTTTTGAGGAAGTGTGTTGACATTGTAAAAAAACTTAACAACTTCCTCCTTTTGCCATACAGCTGTAAAGGCCCCTACACATTGGAACGTTTTTCTTACGCTATATGATTTTGACGTCACTAGCAGACGACTTCGACACGGCATAAGAAAACGTAAGAGAATAGAAACAGTTTCTATTCCGACCAATGGGAAGAAAGATTATTCCGACCAATGGGAAGATGATTATATGAAAATAGCAGACGTCGTTTGCGAAGTGTTTTTACGTTCTTTTGTTTCAAAATAGCACAGAAGGAGCAAGAAAGGGCAAGAATGCAGCGAAATTATCTTCTATAGGGGGCGCTGCAAGCTAACGTCAGAAAAAAGTTAACTTTGAAATGTGTAGGGTGCTGGCGTAACGCTAGTGTAACGTAAGGCAGCGTAGCATATTCAGCATAACGTAAGAAAACGTTCAAATGTGTAGGGGCCTTTACTGTAAAAGTTTCTTTGTAATAAACTTTTGTAATGTTGGAAAGACTCCCTCTATGTCAAAAACCATTTTCACCATCGCAACATCTATCACGACAGATGGCGCTGCTCGTCTCACGTATTGAAATATGATTTTGCCAACTAACTTTCTAAGTGATAGGGCCAAATTAGATGAGGAGTAAGTTTTATTGGGATTAATTTAAGAAGCGTTGATGGTTGATGTAGCAGGTATCCATGCATGACTGTTGCTCGTACGCTTCTATGCTCGAAAAGCCAATGGCAAATGATCATTGATTAATCGACGCAACTCATCTTACTGACATCTGCAACCCGCAAATCGCAAGCTTTTACTTTAGACAATTAATGCACTTTAGATACACAATGAACATTAATCATTTGGCATTTTTATTTTCACTGCTTTTAATTGCTTACAAGTCTCAGAGCGTCAGAACGTGGAAAGCTTTCATAAAATCAACCGGAAGTGAAAGACTTGTTGTTGTTGGCGATGAATTTTAAATGAAGGCTGGTTTAGAAATGGCTGAACAATTTCTTGTCTAAATATCAGAAATGTATTCAAAGCTTTCAGAAAATTAAAGGAGTTGTGTGAGGGATGAATTTTAAGCTTATGAGCCACTGATTTGCAGAAACCAAATTGGTTTTTTTCTATCAGGAAATGCTAACATCTTTATAACAGGATTTTGTAGCATGTCTCATTTTAAAAAGAACTGATCCTACCCACATTGAAAAGATGTTAAAATTTATTTATACAAATTTATTATTTTGGCAAAACATACTGTACACTGTTTATAAATATACAAATTGTCACAAATGTAATAAATGTAATAAGAAAATGCTGATAGCGATTACGCTATCAGCTCTCCTACATCATCCAGTCTTTCGTCCTTTCCAATGCATCACACAATTCAGGAACGGAAGTCATAACAGCGCAAGGTTGTTATTTCCATTGCATCTCTGCTATTAATAGGTGGCATTTAAATTCCCATGATGCAACGTGCAAAAAAACCAAGATGACGGTAAGTTGAGCTGCTTTCAACTTTTGCCACTCCCAACTTCTACTTTAGCTAACAAGGTTAGCTAAGTGGTTGGTTAGATCCTTGAACTCGGGGAAACCCGGGTTCGAGCCTCTGCCGGCTATCCTGGTTGTGGTTTTTCGTGCTTTCCCTCAACCTCCCTTAATCGCCAATATAGGCACATATAGGCAAATGCCGGGATAGTTCCCCAAAATATGGCCACGACCGCATACTCTTCCCTATAAAAATCTGGCACTTTGCCCCCAGCCACTTGGCAGGATAAATGCTGACTGCAGTGTAACGAATTGAATTGAAATATTTGGCAACGCCTAACTTCCTCTTTGCAAATGCACTCCAGCAGTGTGAGTACTGCATTAAACATACTTTAGATGACCTTTGATCCATAAATGGTGCATATGCTCAGTAGAATCACAAAGTTTTGTTAAAGCCCACATGTTGAGTCTCCTTTCTGACAAATTCATGTTGTGTAAACATTTGCAGTATAGAATATTTCAGATTTCAGTTTAAACATCCTGTTTCTTTGTTAACAAGTTCCCCTTAAAGGGGGTCCAGCCAATCAGCACTCTTTTTCAAATTTATTGAGGTCACAGCAGATAGTTATCTTCCACATGTGGGGAATTTTTGGCGTTTGCTTAGGTATGTCCTTACCAGTGAAACATTTCAAGAAACTTGAAACTGAAAACATCTTCAGTCAAATGTTTCTCAAAATATGTTTGTGAAACTGATTTCATGAAAGTTTCAACCGAAACATGGTTTTGTGAAACTTTTCCATGGATCCAGCAAGTGGTGGTCTACAACAAAAAAGTTTCTTGTTTAGGGACCATTTATAAAAACCCCTTCATAAAACAGTTTCATAAAACATGTTTCGTGAAACATTGCCATGGATCCAACAAAATAAAGTTTCTTGTTTAGGAACCATTATTAAACAAAGTCCCAATTGTCCGTCCTTATCCATTTATACAGTTAGATGTCCCAGAATGCAATGAAAATTGTAGAAAATTTGATGAAATTGCAGAAAAATTTCACAAATTTCCGATGTACATGTACATTATATGTAAACATATTTACAATATTTGATAAAATAATGCATGTAATTTACAAGGTTTTCTCACAGTGTTCTGCCTTGGCTTTCTAATATTTAAACTTAAGGGGAATTGAGGATTTTTTGCAGGATACCCAAGTACTCTTTTCCTCCTGCATCCAAGGTTGTGTAGGAAATCAATCCCCCCTAATGACCAGACATCCTTTGTGGATGTCCCCTCAGCTACACAGTTTGGAAACATTGTTGGATTTTGTTTCAAATTCTTAGGTTACTTTGGTGTGGATACCATGTTTCAGAAACCGGTGTATCAGAAACACTATGAAACTGTTTCACGCAAAACAGTTTTTTTAAGCAACAAGTTTCATGTTTGCGAAACATTTTGGTTGGCGTGAACGCAAATTTTTAATTTAATATTTTCAGTTTGTGATTTAACTGCATGGTGTGGACACCTTTTTTCAGAAACTTGTGTATCAGAAATTCTACGTTACTGTTTCAGGTGAAGTTTTTTAAGCAACAAGTTGCATGTTTCACAAAACATTTTTGTTGGCGTGAATGCAAATTTTGCATTCAACATTTTCTTGTTGTGGTCTAACTGCATGGTGTGGACACCTTTTTTCAGAAACTGGTGTATCAGAAATTCTACTTTACTGTTTCACGTGAAGTTTATTAAGCAACGTGTTTTATGTTTTACGGAACTATTTCTTTGGCGTAAACGCAAATTTTGAATTCACCATTTTCAGTTTTGTATTCCAACTGCATGGTGCTCCCTCTAGCTTAGACAATAGGCTCCTAATAGGACCAAAACAGAGTTTTATTGTCCATTAGTCTGATCTTAGCTCATTTTTTCAGCTTTATCCCCCTGCTGTTTTTAAAGAGGTAATAATCTTGTAAAGACCTCTTATGCAGTTCAGGTTGCCCTAGGTATTCAGGCATGTTGGAAAGCGCACTGATGGCCTCCAGAATTGTTTTATTATTGGATCGCCTATCTAATTTTCCTTTCTTTAAGTAAGCAGGTTGGAAATGGGAGCAAAAAAAAAGCGGAAGTGGTGCCAATACAGACAGGAAATAAGAAATGAGCTAGTATGGCAAAAGGTGTACAAAGGTCCCTCACTCCACATACTCTTTTTGCCAATGGGTACATGGTTAGGATATTTCAGCTTGTTAAACCGTGCGACAAGTCAATAAGTAGACACAAAGAATGGAGGGAATCCATCGATGGCCCCATTATTAGGCAACTAGAAAGGCATTTCTTCAAATTGGATTGGTCTTCCATGGGCACAAAAAACATTTCTTTTTTGCGCAGATTCTGACATTTTATCTTCTTTCGTCTTTCAAAATGGCTTTTTTTATTCTTGTATATCAGAAGAACTTAGGAGAGATTCACTCATTTTAAACTACTTGACAAAGTGGGAGATTGGGATGCTGTAAACCCCTCTTTAACCCTAGGCCCTCACTATAGCGCCATCTATGGTGCATTTCATGGAATTGGTCAAATTTAAGGCGAAATTATATAATTCAATGTTCACATTGTGGAAATTAACTAAGAGATTAGTATTTAAAAATTAATAATTTCTATAAATAACCAGTTTTTTTAGTTCAATTATTAACAAAATTTTGTCAAATTTAGGACTTTTTGAAAAAAATGTAAGCTTGGATGATATTAGGGGTACTCAAATTCATCGTCATATGTCTGAGATTGCGTATTATTTCGTAAAAAGGCTCGTGCACAATCACGTTCGTATATTTTTATAATTAAAAATCGATTTTTGGAGCACGTGATCAATTTTTAGGATTAAAAATCAAGTTTAAGAACACATGTGATAGATTTTTAGAACACACGTGACTTAAAATCGATTTTTAGAACACATGTGAAGGATTTTTAGAACTGAAAATCGATTTTTAGAACACACGTGAAGTATTTTTAAAACTAAAAATCGATTTTTAGAACACACGTGAAGGATTTTTAGAACACACGTGAAGGATTATTATAACTAAAAATCGATTTTTAGAACACACGTGAAGGATTTTTAAAACTAAAAATCGATTTTTAGACCACACGTGAAGGATTTTTAGAACTAAAAATCGATTTTTAGAACACACGTGATATATTTTTAGAACGCACGAGGCTGTTTACGATATAACGCGAAATCTCATATGTACTATGATGAACTTAAGTACCCCTGTTGTATATTTTATACATTATTGAGATTTTTAAAATTTATTTGAATGATTTCTTATAATTAATAAATAAAAAGAGACCGAAATGAATTAATTATTTTATATATTTGTTTTAAAATAGTGACTGCATGCATTTTGAACATTACAACAATTTATTTTTATTAATAAATATTTAAGATATAATTTATATATGAAAACATGAACATGGTGAATAAAATGTCTGAATTTTAGCATCTCATTTATAGATGGTACTATTTACATTTCTCTTAAAATAGCTTCAATTTGATGTACAAAATTGTTAACTTTTTATTGTCTTGGCAACGTCGTTATTGCCGGTACAAAATGCAGTTGGACATTTTTATGCAAATGAATGGCATTTCGTTTTAATGTGACATTTTAGTAAGCTTTCAATGTTATGTAGAGGCCATTGCACTCAGGATTCCGATATTCATTGTGGTTTAAACCTCATTTATTAGGACACTGAAGCAAAACTGCAATTAACGTTACAAATCCAATTCATCTCAACTTGTGGTTTAGTCTTAAGAAACCCGTTGTAATGGATGCAACCATGGACACATTTGTCAGTGGTACCTAGGGTTATTTTCAGAAAAATTCATGAAAAACATTTCGAAAATGCATACCATTCAGATTTTGGAGGAAAATGTTACCAGATTGATCTGACTATAAAAATTCCTCAAATTCTTTCATTCTAATCCCCTCAATAAGGTTGTAAGCACAATTTTGATGAGAATGGAGAGTATTCAGGGTTACCAACAATTTGTTTCTCACAAAATGTTCGCTATATTAGGATTGTTTTCAAAATCGTTTTTAAAAATTTGTGAAATAGACAAAATAATAAACTGTATAATCAAAATTAAAATTAAATCTTCTGTTTTGTTTAATAAATGCTTAACAGCCTGCAAAATGTAATTTGCAACCCTTATTATGAACTTTAAAAATATCCAAAACCCTGAAATTCACAATAGGCATCTATAAACATATTTTTAAAAATAATATTAAACGATTAAACGATATCATAAAAATGCTCTGTTTGATGCTGAAATTTGTCAAAAAAATATAATACAAAATGAGAATTGACATGTTGACTTTATTTATCATAGATTTAACAAAATATGGTACATCTTAAAAGCTTTAAACTAAATTAACAAATTTAATCAAGTAAATAAATATTTTTTAAATTTTTAAATATTATTAAATATTTTTAATTTTTTTAAATATTTTAAAATTTTTATATAAGTCTCAAATATAATTTAAAGTAAATCTAAAAATCTTAAAATAATTAAATTACTACTCTTAAATTTTATACTTAAAATTGAATTTATGCAATGCAAAAATGCATGTAGTTTTATAATACTATCATGCAATCATGTTATCTACAAGAATATTATTTAACTAGAGTTTATATAAAACGAATTTAGTTTTATAGGCTTCAGTTTGATCCATTATTGGTACTGTAATTGTGTAAAACGATGTATTTGCAGTCGTGTCATTGTAAGTTTGTAGTGAGTGGGAGCAAGTTAGTTGAAAATGGCAACAATCCATCTTAATGGAAGCTTTAATCACAATAGCAAACAAAAAAGTATGCAATTCTCGCTTCTTTGATCATCAACGAGGCAGTTTCAGTGGCAATGCTATCAATTTGCATGACTAATAGGGTCGAAATTCCTCAATTCTCTAAAAAAAGACTTAACTAAACTCCTATAGAGGCTTATGTACACGTGATTGCCACCTAGTCAAATGTAAGACATCAATTTATCAAACTGGAAACACATTGGAAGAAACAAAAGTCTAGTTTGTCCCTTATAAAACCGGGACCCTTTAGAAAATGTCCTAATTTCATTTTTTGAGGCTTTTACTAAATGTTTTTTTTAATTACTTGAATTAGTTTTTCAATTGTTTTTAATATTGGAAAATGCACTGTAGATTTTGTTTCTCTTTCAGTGAAAATAATATGGATATTCTAATAGTATCTAAATTTAAAAATAATAAAATATATGCATGTATTGCAAAAATAAATAATTTATCCTTAAAGTCTTTCAAATATTTAATCCTTTTTATAGAGATTTATTGGAAAACTTGATCTAGTCTTTTAAGATGTAATAAATTTTAGTTAAATCCTTACACTGAAGTTGGGTCTAAACTCATATATACTGTAGATACCATATACAATGTGAATATACATATATATATATATATATATATACATTGTATATACATATATATTGGCCCTGTAAGTTTAGACCCAATGGGCCCAGAGCTCACTATTTACTATATTTTAATTTATGTTTTAAAATTTCAGTCAAATTTATTCCTAAAACGATATAATTCAACTTTTATACAACTAAAATTTGTTATGATATTGAAATATCCAACTTGGCCAAACTTTGAAATGCTTATTTATAAAATGCAATGACTTGATCGTAATTATATAATGGCAGTTTAGTTTGCTGATAATTATGAATACATGAATTTTGGAAAATGAAGATGTAGTTTTTAAGGAGCCCCTTAACGACGTTTATACACAACGGTCTTTTGACATTACGATAGTAATATATTCCATTATAATGCAGTCAGGACTCTTAATATTTATGTAGATGAAATGTAAAACAGGGCTAATCAGATGGCAATTAGGCATTAATTCTGGGCAGTTTTCAAAAGTATTTCGTTTATGGTAGTAATGGGCCATCTTCGAAGCCTCAAAATTGGCCCCAGGCGATTCTTATTAGCTTATGTTAATTTATTTAGATGCAATAAACGATTCGCTTATTCCTCATTGATTTCACCATTAAACCAAAACTCGAATTTATGCTTCATTTTTGATAAAAATAGAAAAATCCATCTTGACATTGACATAAGGTCATGTAGTGACTTTCATGTATAATGTTGAAACATTTTAACTGTAACACTAAGTGGAAAATATAACATTATAAAAGAAATAAAATGGCTTATATGCATGAATTCAACTGATTTCGTATTCATTGGCAATTAAATTAAGTTTTTACCTCGTTTTTAAAATCAGGGGCAGACTAATGCAAGCTGCCTTGCAATATGCAGTGAAGCGAATTACATGTATTGAGGGGCAGTACTGAAATTACTGAAGTTACTGAAATAAATACTGTCTTATTTCACAGACAGTGATATGACATCTAAAGTAATTTTACTGGTATACTGTTACATAGGATTAAATTTATATGAAGGTTTCATAATGTATTGTATCAGCTCATTTTATTTCTTGATATGAATTTTGAAACACTACTGTACAAATACTGTATCTTCATGGTATCGTGTTAGTTAATCTAATTCACTGTCTGTTTAATCAGAAATACAGTACTTATTTTATTTACATAAGCTGCACTGTAATATACTAGTTAGCTTTCCAGCATTACAATTATGTGCTACAGTGATACTAAAAATTTTGGGCTGCTTCGCAATACACGTAAATAGCTTCGCAACAATACACATTTGTCTTGCAACAAAGCTAACAATTGGGGGTTTCCTATTTTTAAAAAACAGGATAAAAACTTTATTATATTGTCAATTAGTTCAACAAAAGATGAATTAATACAAAAATATCTTCATAATCCTTTGCCTAATTTAAAATTTTGTCTTACGTGTAATAGTTAAAATATCACGCCCCCGGTTTTGCAAAAATATGATATTCGGACAAATTTAATAAATTCATTGGATGACATTACAAACAGAATATTCATAGCTTTACTAATGTAGTTTAGAAAATTAATATAATGGGTATGAACTCTTTTCCACCCTTGCATATAACGATGTCCATACAATGGCCCTTATACGAGATTTTCTGTTGCCGTTGTAAATAGCGATTTGCCTAAATTTGAAATTTTGAACATGTATTCCCCTCTAAGGCTACACATGAATCGGTTAGGACGATTTATAGGTCAATTAAATTGACCACAGTCCCGACATTGGTCTTATGCTGCCATATACAACAGTATGCTGTTGTATATTTCAGTGGATTACAGGCTTCGCTAGAAAAGGGGATATTTAAGTTGCACCTAATTGTACTCTATAGATTACGAGTGTAATTTACGAGCAATTGTGCTTTCGTTCAGCTAAACCCACATCGTGTCAATAAGTCAGCTTCAAAGTGCTTTTCAACGAAATTAAAGTCGTAAGTTTCAACGACAAAAATAAATGACCCCTCGAATTATATGCACTGGACAATGTGGGAAGTCAAAAGATCCAAGTTGGACAACTCAGATTAAAAGACAGATAAATTTTCATATGCTCAGATCAACATGAATTTATCTTTGCGAAATAACACACACACACACACCAAAAATTGTATTTTGTGGGATTTCTAGATACTAGACTGAAATTAAGTGAACTACTTGATCACATATTTCAAAGTTTTATTTTGAACTGGAAATAAAAATATTTTAAACTGTCCTCGATTTAAGTTTAAGACGTTTAGATGTGCATTTTTCATTTTATTTCGTAGACATCTTCATTTAAGATTTTTACATTTGCATTGATTTGATTTGATATGTGCATTGCATATTGGGAAGTTATGGTTTCCAATATCTTAAAGTGGTTTTGTTAGTTTTGTAAGGTTGGTTGTATATGCTATCATTATTTGCTGGCTTGAATTTGATTTCTTAAAATTCAAAATACAAAACATTTCTCAAATACAACAAATATCTTAAATATAAAATTGTACTAAAATACTAGAAATACATTTTAAAACACAAAATAATGTCTTACAATACCAAAACATGACAAAATTCAAAAACAAAATGTTTTAAAAGACAAAAAATGATTTAAAATGCAAGAAATTGGCTTAAATTACTAGAAATACATCTTAAAATACAGAAAAAATGTTTTAAAATAAAATGCCTTGAATTCAAACAAATGTCTTCAAATACAAAAATGTTTTACAACATAAAAGGTTTATAATTTTAATATGCTTTTTCTATAAAATCACTAACTGGTTATTTGAATTTGAAGACTTTAAATACAAAAAAAATTGAATAATTCAAATACAAAAAATTAAAAGAATCAAAATATGAAAATTGGATATAACAAAAGTATATTAAAATAAACACCACAATTAAGTGTCTTATAACTAAACAAAATTTATTCTAAACTACTTTATATTGGTGATTTAAAACTGTATATTTCGTTTCAGTTCAAAACTTTTAAACATTATTAAACTTATAAAATAATTTTTATTAATAATGATACATATAATGATGTATATTTTTGCATATACAGGAGATGATGATATAGGCCTACAAGAGTAGGATAAAATGTTCGATATTATTAACTTAAGTCATCCCCCCCCCCTTGTTTTGTTAGGGGGTCATGTTATTGTTAGGGTCACGTTATTGTTAGGGTCACGTTATTGTTAGGGTCACGTGGTGTCCCATGTGTCCACCAATATCCCCATTGACAAAAAATTCCACAGTGATAGCAAATAGAAAGCTAGAAATTTGAAAGTTTCAAACTGCATTTGATTTAAATTGAAAGCATTGTATAGAATCCCATTTTATTCATAAATTTCTCAAGGGTTGTTTCCCCATTGTTGGCTATTTTATCGAGAGCATTGTAGCGAAATGAACCATTAAGTAATCCTAGGGCAGTTCGCCATCTTTTATTTCACTTTCAAAGAAAGCTTAAGTCCATCTAAGAATCACACTAGCATTTGCTCATCCAACCAAAAATCCCACATTTACACGTAGTTATGGCCCTGTAAACGCCAAGTAACTGCTACTTTTTTTTTTTCTGTCTAACAATCTTTGGGTGGAGTTCACACGTTGAAAATCCACTCTTGAGTAGCTCTAATAGAGCGGAAAAAGATTTCTTCATTTTGCACCAAACCCTAAGGAGGAGAAGAAAAAAAAAACCAAGAATTTGCTCAACTGCACATGAGATCACTTAGGAAGGTTGGTTCGGCTGTCCTCAAATCATTGTTAAATCCTCACTCACAATCTTCCAATTGTAAACTCACTCTTTTATATTGACTGCTGTTCGTCTAGGACTCAAAGTAAAAAAAAAATATATATATATATATATATAGAGCAAAACGCGATACATGTGCTGCATATAACATAAGGTCTAAGCCTTGTCCATCCACAAAAATCCATTTCCTAGAAGGTGGATAACACCTTTTATTTACTGCTTTTTTAGATTGAATTTATTTTTATTCTTTACTGGATGTGTGTACGAATTGAGAATAAAAGATTTCTGCTTGATCTGATTGGAAAACCTACTTGCATGCTTAAAATCATGTTTGTGGTTTTTATATCCAGATATTCTGCTTTCGTTGACAAGGTTTCTTTGATGGAATTCTTCTTCTCTATGAAAATCCACTACACCTTTATACAAAATGTTTTTGAAAACCTTATCACGTTTTATTGTTTGCTGTATTTAAATATATGATACGGTGTTAACTGCGACGTTGTTTTTTGGTTTATGGAAAAACTTTATTATATGGGAGGTGATATAAGTTGGTTTGTGGTAACTGCATTTAATAGATTTTGATAAGTAAGACAAGAAGCCTTTGAGAAGTCTAGACGCGAACCTTTGACTAGTCCAGGTGGGAATCCTTTGATGAGTCTAGAGATAAACTTTTGACCAGTCTAGACAGTAAACCTTGAACGAATCTAGACAGAAAAACCTTTGGAAACCTTTGACAGGTGTAGACGAGTTTAGACGGGAAACCTTTGACGAGTCTAGATTAGAAACCTTTGATGGGTGTATAACAGATGTCGGCAACCTTTTGAGACGGAAGAGCCAAAAGTGATAATTTACAAAATTTCTCAGTTTTTAAAGAGCCACTTTTTGTATTATGGTGTATTATGGTATATACACAACTTGACATCGAAAGAGCCTCAGGTTGCCAACCCCTGGTGTAGTCGGTAAACCTTGACGGGTGTAGACGGGGAACCTTTGACGAGTCTAGACGGGGAAACTTTGGCGAATCTAGGCTGTAAACCTTTGACGAATCTAGACGGTAAACCATTGATGGGTGTAGACAGGAAACCTTTGACAGGTGTAGACGAGTTAAGACGGGAAACCTTTGACAGGTGTAGACGAGTTAAGACGGGAAACCTTTGACAGGTCTAGATTGGAAACCTTTGACAGGTCTAGATTGGAAACCTTTGACAAGTCTAGACAGGGAACATTAGACGAGTCTAGACGGAGAACCTTTGAAGAATCTAGACGGTAAAGCTTGAACGAAGCTAGACGGTAAATCTTGAATGAAGCTAGACAGAAAACCTTGATGGGTGTAGACGAGTTTAGAAGGGAAAGCTTTGATGAGTCTAGATTAGAAACCTTTGACGGTTGTAAACAAAAAACCTCTGACGGTTCTTGACGGGATACCATTGACGTGTCTAGAAAGAAAACCTTTGACGGGTGTAGATGGGTTAAGACGGGATGAAGAGTCTAGACTAGAAACCTTTGACGGGTGTAGATGGGTTTAAACGGAAAAAACTTTGACGAGTCTAGATGAGTAAACTTTTAACGCGTCTAGATGAGAAACCTTTGACGAGTCTAGACTGGAAACCTTTGACATGTGTCTAGATGGGGAAACCTTTGGACGAGTCTAGATGGGAAACCTTTGAATATATACGTGACTATACGTGTCTAGACCAGAAACCTTTGCCGGGCATAGATGGGAAACCTTTAACAAGTCTAGATGGGGAAATCTTTAGACGAGTCTAGCCGGGAAACCTTTGGTAAAATCTAGATGGGAAACCTTTGACGGGTCTAGACTAGAAACCTTTGATGGGTGTAGATAGGAAACCTTTAACGGGTCTAGATGGGGAAATGTTTGGACGAGTCTAGCAGGAAAACCTTTGGCGAGTCTAGATGGTAAACCTATGACAAGTTTTTGCAGGAAACTTTCGACAAATCTTTGCAAGAAATTCTGAAAAGTCTTTTGAGAAATATAAATATCTTTACAAGAAATATTCAACAAGTCTTGACAGGAAATCGTTGACAAATCCTGACAACCCATTGCCAGTAACCTTTGAAATCTTACAAGAAGCCTTTGTCAAATCTTCAAAAGAGACTTGTGACAAATCTATACAAGTCATATTTGATGTCTTGACAAGAAACCTTTAAAAACTAAGACAAAAACTTCTGAGAAGTCTTGGCATTAAATCTTTAAAACCATTTATTCTATTATGTTTCTAAATATTTTTGTAAGAGTTTGCTAAGCTAAGAAACTTACATTCTTGAGGAGCTCTTTTAATGTTTTGGTCTTTTCCAGTCAAAGAAACATTTTAGCAATTTCCCCCAAAATATATAATTCATGAACGTGTATCGTAGTTGTGCAGACTGTGCAATTTTTCCGCCTATCAGCGCTTGTTTTCTTAAGGTTAATTGTTCGAATCCTTAAGATAAAGAAAACCTTGCTTGATATTTATCCAAGGAAATTTTTCGTGTTTTGGTCCAATCTTTTCTCTGCTTTTCTTAAGAATTATCGTGTTAATTATACGAAGACAATAGATTATAAAAAGCCGGAGAAGCTTTTATAGATTAAAATAGCTTCTTGATATTGCACTTTCTCAAACACTTTAAGAAATGAAACAACTTTCGTCTTGTATCTCTCAACTTCAAGGATCATTAGCATAATTAATTCTATGGTTATTTAGGATTTAACAATTAACGATAAGGTAGTTTTTTTAGCATCATATTTTCGTACATTTTATGTGTACATTTTTTTCTTAATTATCATCTGCTAAACAATCTAATACTAAATGAAATATTTGCCAACGATAATGAAGCAATTAATATTGAAATTTATATTTGATTTCACTTAACTACTAAAACTGTCAATGTTTTCAAAAATACCATTAAAAACAAAATTAAAGGCTGTTGAAGAAAACTTAATTAAGTGTGAATTAATAGCTGTGAATTTACATAAGATAATTGCAAACATTTTCTACTATGGTGTATGTTTACGTCTAAATATAGTCAAAATTTGGTAATTTATGAAATATTATAAGCTCATCTATAAAACATTAATTTCACCTTTGACATGAAAATAAATAAGATTTTTAGAAACTAAAATTAATTAAGAAACTGCATCAAGAATTTACATTTAGTAGCCTACTTTCATTTTGATCAGAATTTCTATCAATAAGCTATTTTTAGGATCAAAATTAAAATGAAATTTTAAAAATCAATCAAAATATAATTTAAAAAAATCAATTAAATTTAATTCTATATTGTTGTAGACAAAATATGATTGTACATTTATGATTGACATACATGTACGTCGTTTCAGCGAATTATTGTCTATTCATACTCACCCGGCTGTCTTTTAACATGTTTAAAATTCAGAGTCAAAATATATACATGTTGTATCGACACTTTTTTTAGCCTATTTAATTTTAACCAGGTGCCCAAATTTATCCCATTAGCATATATGCGCACATCTCCATTCTATGACATTTGATTTGTATTTGATTTTAGACAAGACATGATTATTGAGTGGGGTATGTTATAAATAAGGTAGATCTTTAAAAAAGAAAAGAAAATTTCCTTTAAATTAGAGCTGTATGGGTGTTTTATCATATGACCTTGACCTTTACTTAAATAAGATAGAGGCTCTCCTGGGTGACTATCTAAACCAGTTTAATGATAAGATCACTACTTGTTTACATATGATTGAATTTGTTTCTGAGGGTCCAAAAAATTATGCCTACAAACTTTCCAATGGTGATTAAAAGTAGATGTTGCTGAAATTCGACAAACTTTTAATCAATGTTGTTATCTGCTGATAGTGTTCCAATTGCCTTGACATTTGATAATTTTGAAATCATTCATGTTAATCATACTGACATTTTTTTCTGATGGGAATACTCATAAAGCGTACAGTATCCATTTTATAAAAGGCATTTAGAACAATGCTTATTATAGATGCCATTTTAAGTGAAAATAATTAATGGTGCTCGTGAATAAATTAATAAATGATTTTGTTAATTTGAAGTTACTAAATAAAATTACCAAATACACAAAATTGGTTCAGAATTTCATCTTCAGGTATTATTCCTAAAACATTTAAACTTAAGCGATCTAATCCCAATTATTGATTGGTCGTATAAATACCTTAAAACTAAAATGGTCAGTTAGTTTGAATGGGCCCTTGACTTAGTAACATGCCCTATGTTTCAACTCTGAGAATAGCTTTAAGCTTTTCCTTTTGATTCTTCTTGTTCGTTGGCTTTTCAGCGGCTTCTCTAATATCCCAAGATCGGCTTTTATTTTCTAATAAATGTTTTCTCGAAAAGCTAAGCATTCGTAAAGAATGGTAGGAAGCTCTGGGGGGAATGGCATCATTAGCTCCTTTTCATTAGCTCTTTTCAGCTTTTCATATTGCATTAGAAATTAAGATCACAGCCATTGTTGTCAATGAGTCCTGCCGTCATTCAAACGCGTTTGTCGGCGCATTTTAAGTCGATTTTTGGGGAAGCTTTTCATCATCCTTTTGCAGAAAAAGGACAATTCAGTGACAAATCCAGCATAGAGAAACAATAGCAGAGCATTTCCACTCCGTTGACTTTTTTTTCCAACCTAACGGATCCCAATTGGTTCCGTCGCGGTCTTTGTCGGCAGTTGAGCGGTTTTCAACGGCAAAATGCACATTTTCTGCTCAGTTTTTTAACTTTGCTTTTTTTACCCCTCTCTCTTCAGTGTCCCATAAGAAGTATCTGACAACAAAAAATCTAAAAAAAAACCGATAGCCTCAGTCAGAAACGGATCCTTACACTTGACCACTCTTCCAGAGGAAGGAAGTTGCGAGTGACAGAAAAACTATACAGATGTATACTATTTTTCTTCTTCTTTCTATTCAATCTTCTTCTTCTGCTTGCTTGTAGATCAATGCTTGCCAAAGTGCAGATTTCAAAATAATCGATTGTGTCTTTACAAGTCCATCAAAATAGAAATGAAACGGTTTCAGGTTCTTCTTTTTGTTTTTTCTTTTCCCCTCTTAAACAACATGTGCGGATTCTTGGTTGGATATCTATGGTTTTTGTTCACATGGTGAAAAACCTGTAAGTTTTTTTATATGGACATTCAATTCTATTTGGATTCCACAGGATACAAGAGGATTAATTTTATTGCTTCTTTAGAGACATTCCTCTAATTCAAGTAAACTACATTTATTTCTTGAACATTAACTTTAATTTTTTTTGGCAGAAGGTATTTTGGTAATTGGTATTTTGGTCAAGTTTGGATAAGGCATCATTCTTTGTATTTTTGGTCAGCTACATACTGTTTTGGTGCTTTTTGAAATACCTTGACATTCAGCCTCTTGTACACTTAAATATTTTTATCCATCAAATGTATATTTCATTTACTTGTACATTTCATCATGATTTGAAATTCTTAAATAATACTTCTTTGGAAAAGTTTGGAGGTCAAAAGTATAGGTACCGGTACAGATATCTACCGTGTAGGTACCGGTACAATTATCTCTGGTATAGGTCGTGGTACAGTTATTTCCGGTATAGGTATCAGTACAGATAACTGCAACATGGGTGCCGGTCACGGGTGCCAGTAAAGATATCTGCGGCATGGGTGCCGGTAAAGATATCTGCCACCCGGGTGCCAGTACAGATGTCTGCAGCAAGAGTGCCGGTACAGATATCTGTGGCATAGGTGCTGGTACAGATTCTTTATAGCCCATCATTGCCCCCATCATTGGGGGCCGGTACAGATATCTGCGGTATTGGTACTGGTACAGACATCTGCGGTATACGTGTAGGTCCTGGTACAATTATCTGCGGTATAGGCACCGGTACAAACGTCTGCGGTATTGGTACCGGTACAAAAGTCGGCAGTATAGGTACTGGTACAAACGTCTGTAGAATAGGCACCAGTACAGTTACCTGCGGTTTAGGCACCGATACAGTTACCTGCTGTTTAGGCACCTATACAGTTACCTGCGGTTTAGGTATCGGTACAGCTATCTACATTAAATGAACAGAATAATACAATGTATCATAGCACTTGTCAGTAAGGTATTAAATTCAGAAAAACTTTTTGGTGTGAAGGTTTAAAGATAGTTCATGAAATTCGATTTTCTTAAAACAACGCAATTAACTTTTTTTACGAAAGTATGAACTTGAATTTGTCTTACATATAGCCTATCAGCGCCCTCTTACATCTCTTAGGTCCCTTATTTTTCGTATTCAGCCATATGTGATAACAAGTTTGGCGTTGCCATATTTGTTTGCCTGGTTGCTCATTCGTCTGTCAAAAAACTACCTTCAGGGCTTTCCAACTGTGTATTTTTCCATCTATCTGGAGCATTCATCCGGTAACAGCTTGTGTGACTTGGCTGGTTGCAAAAATACACATGTTGGCCTAAATTTATTTGTTTGCTGTCTATATTGATTTTTGTTCGGAGAATCTAAAAAGTAAGCAGAAAAAAGTTCCGAGAAACAAGTGTGTGTGTGTAATAAGCTATACCCGAATATGAAGTGGGATTGTTATGACCTATTGAGAATTGGTTCGCCAAAAAAGAGAGAAAATGAAAAAAAAATGGGATATAAATATAATTTCCCATAATGAAAACCTGCTAGAGCGTGCCTTCTGCTTCCTATTATCGCCCACTATTTTCAAAATAAAACTTGTTTTTTGGGGGGGAAAATACAACATTATGGTGTTAAATAAACCTGCTGTATTTTATTTTACCCCTGAACACGGTTTTCACTGTGTGACACGAGTGTTGTCAGTGTTTGCCTCCAATCAGGGGCTTTTAAGGCTTCACTGCAGTTCACTGATGCTTGCATTGTTTGCCATCTTACAGGCTGTTAAATAAATAATTTCTTATTTGATGAAAAATCACTTAACTTTCATTAATTTTATGAAAAATAAAAAATAAAAAACGTTTTACATTGTGGTGCTTCCATGTAGATAGTTCCTTGTTTGTGAGACAGGTTGCATTGTTTTATTTTTCTTGGCATATCATTGGTTAATAATTGTAATTACAGATTCATTTAGCATAAATCTCTGTAAAAGATCTTAAATTTAGCAATATTGATTTATATCAATTCTAATCAAGAGTTATCATAAGAGTTATTTTATAATAAAACTGTAAGATATTGTTGTTTAATTATAAATACGTGTTTGTAAATTCTTGTATGTATTAATACTAATAACTGTCAGCTATGTTTGAAAATGTGAGATCCAGTGTAAGTTTTATTTAGTAATTTAATTTCAATAAAATAGTTTATACACTATAAATTATGTTAGGAATATTTATTTAACGTTTAGGGAATTTAATTTAAATTTTGATAATATCTTGTATATGTATCTACATGTAGTTAAATTAATAAACCCGATTTGATAACTATAAGATTGAGAAGTCTAACTACTATTAAAAAGCTATTGAGGCATATTAACGCATCATTAAGATAATCAGATTTCATTAAATATTTATGAGAATTTTAAATATAATCAAGATTATACACTTCTCAATTGCACAATCAATTGGAGTAAAAATTCTCCTAACATCATATGATTAAAATGTAGTGATACACATTTTACACTTATAAAATTGTATTAATTAAACATTAAAATGAAGCAGTATGATTTATGTAACGATAATGTTAACTTAGTGGAATCATAAATATAAGTTTCGTTAACTTTTATTAGAAGTGATGAAAATTAATATTTCCATATTACCAATTTTACTTTGCTGAAAAATTTGGTTAAAGTTAATTTCTGATGAAATTGGAGTCATATATTTCATGAAAACCATATGATGATCATCTAGGGAAAAATAAAAAAGGAAACTAAAATAAAATCAGTAGTACACAGAAATTAAGCTGAATTGCACATTTTGGAAAACATGTTGTTTAAGTACTCTGGGAACTGTTTTATTGTCTCTAAATTTGCTTTTGACATTGACTTTTGTGCAGTTTTCCCTAACAACTAAACAGCATAAATATTTCAGACATAAATGTGATATATTTACAGAAGCAAATTTCGCTAGTTATTTAAGCGTTTGCTTCAATGGCTTTTTGTTAATATTGATTAGGCTAGTCGTTTCTCTTCCCTAATTTATGGCTTTCGTTTGAAATTAGTTTGGGTGTAAATCAAGTCCTATCAAGTGGAAATTCATTGCTTAACAATGCTGTGATGCCAAGTCTTGTTTATGTACAGATAGACAAGTTGAGTTTTAGCAGAAATTTCATGTTAACCCATGGGAAAATTCGTTTAAAACTCCATTGTTTGAAATTTTTAACCAATTTCCAGACCTCATACAAGGTGGTTCAAAAATGAGTGCAACCCAAATTTTTTTTATTTTTGCTTATCTATTATTGTTATGAAAATTCTGATACTGCATTTTAATAGGAAGTCACGTGTGCTTTTACCACTGACTTTGTTAGATGTTACATACGGTTATTTTGGAAAAAATTATTTAAAATTTTTTACTAATTTAAGACCACATACAGGGTGGTTCAAAAGAGAGTGCTACATAATTTTAATTCTTTTTTCTTAAATATTATAGTTATGAAAATCTGTTAATGTATTTAAATAGGAAGTCATGTGTGCTTTAACTACTGATTTTGTTAGATTTTACATACTACCATTTTCACACGGATACCAAATAATACAGTAGATTTCACATAAACAGACCATTCTCGTCTTTTTCCTAATTTGGCATTTTGTATTAAGTTTTAAAGCTAAAAAATAATAATTTAGGTTTCTGTGAAAAATGGTTATAGATAAAATCAAATAAAATCAGTAGATAGAGCACACATGACATTCTGTTTATTTGCATTAACATCATTTTGATAACTATAAGATTCAACAAAAAAAGTTGGGCGAGACTTTTGGTCCACTCTGTATACAGGCTGTATGACCTAAAATATTGGTCTAGATATGAAAGAGTGGTATGGTGTAAATAAATTTGGTTTTGCTCTAGATTAAAAACAAGAAAGTAAATAAAAATACTATACTTTAAGCTTGCAAAATACATAGGCTACTTGCAAATCCTTTCTGGTGCCAAATAATAAATTTATCTTATACAAAGCAAAAATATGACAGCCAACATGATAAATCCGGATTATGGAAGCTGTAATCTATTTATCATTTTTTATATTGAAGGGTTGGTCAAATATTTATATTTGGGATAAAAGTGTGGAAAATAGTAGGTGGCTTTAAATTTTTCATCTGATTTTACAAGTGTAGAAAATTTCACTAATAAATAACTGATAAGACTACAATTATTGTAAAAAGTTAATTACTCTGCACTACTATTGCTAAATTAAGTCATGGACAACATATTTATATAAACAAATTAGTATTAATCTTAAAATTCATTTTGAAAGATTTATATTTGTAGGAACATTATTCAACAATTTAGATTTACATTATATTATCACAAAAACATATGTATAATATCAAAGATCTTTAAACTTAAATAAATTGTACGATATTTTGAATTTATTTTATTGGGACATTTATCTGAATAATATTACTGTTTTGAAAATCTGAAATAATCTGGTCAAATATAAGCTTTATAAGTATGTGTAAATATTCAAACTTATTCAAAAACTATATGCCATTTTTGTAAAATTCAGTTGACAATTGACGATAAAAATAGTATTGCTATATACGTTTAATAAATTCTGGAAAACTATAATTTCTCATATTAAGAAAAAATTATCAAATCCTAAATTTAGTATACAAATACATATACTTGTAATTCCAATATCTTTTAAATTTAACATTTGTTAACATATTTTTAAAGAACATAACTTTTAATAAATTTTAACAAACATTCAGAGTGTGAAATGGGTAAAAAAAATTCAATCTTTGACCTTTGCTCTGTACCCCAAAACGAAACGTTTGCTGCAATACACTAGTGCTCGTATGGTTTGCCCTCTATCAATTTAAAAGGGGCAGCAAAAAAAAAAACTACAATAAAACCACCAAATCTTTCGTACGAAATTAGCAATACAGTTGTTATGAAAGTGTTTTTAAATTTAAGACTGTTATCTAAAAGAAATTGTCAGAAATTTACAGGGTGTCTATTTTACCATCATCCATTTTATTTATCATCACTTTAGACATAACACAACAAAATATAATCGAAAATCTGAAATTTCCTTCATCACTTTTCAAGAGAATTAATTTTTCTTATCTAAGTTAATTTCATGATCTAATTTAACGTTATCAAATTTTTTTCTCTATTGTTATCGTGTGTAGTAATTTTGATTTTCTTAAGAAAGCACTTATTTTTTGCCTTTATTCCTGGTGGTTTGAACAGGTTTTCCAATGTCTGATCTTCATGACCCCATCGATATAAATCCTACTTTAGCATTAGCACTTTCAATTTTCTCACCAAATTTAGGCGAAAGTGTAATAAACTTACGAGGAGCTAACTGAATTTGTACGTGACCTTATTACTGAACAGTGTGCATTATGGGAAGGGCCTTTTTGCTCTATCACGGTTTTCCTACCATTTAACATGTGGCAACAAAAGAGGATTTTTTCGACTCAATTAAAGGAGATTGCTGCCATATCAAACAGAAATCGTTTTACATCAATTGCTAAGCCCAGGATTTTTGCAAATTTTCATGATTAACGTATCTGTTTTTATTACTTATGAACTGACAAATCGCTAAAATAATAATCAAAAAAAAAATAATCATAAAAAATAATGGTACAAAATAATCAAACATAGGCTGGATTATCTTTAAAAATGTTCATTAACATTAATTAAATGTTTTGATAATGCAGCAAAGTAAATTTTAAAAATTTAAAACATATTAAAGACATACATGTACATATTTGAATATTTGTGAAATGATCTTTGCAAAGTAAAATATTCAAGTTTGCCTAGAATATCTAAAAATATATCAATTTATGTTATTATTATAGTTATCGATACGATTTGATTTGAACATACACTGTATATTGAAATAAATCAACACATTTTTTAAATATATTTTAAGGATTTACAAATTTTAGTAAGAATATTATAAATAGAGCATTTTTCACTATTTAATCAATTTATCGAAATAATGTGAAGACGGGTATTTATAAATATGCAAATACGGTGAAACCTGTGAATAGCGCACCCAATTTGGGACCGAACCATTGAGTGTGCAACTTGAAGAGATACGCTATATGAAGGTTATATGCTAAAGTGAATACCACATATCCACGGGTATATACATGTAGATATACAACTGTAAACATGTACGTGTATACATGTACAACTATTCACATGTACGTGTATACATGCTATATATGTATTCAACTGTACACATCATGTACGTGTATACAACTGTACAAATCATGTACCTGTACATGTACACGACTATATGTATACAATTGCAAACATGTACGTGTACGTGTATTTAACTGTACACATACATGTACATGCTGTAAATATGTACAACTATTCACATGTACGTGTATACATGTTGTACATGTATTCAACTGTACACATCATGTACCTGCACATGTACACTGTACATGACTATATGTATACAATTGAAAACATGTACGTGTACGTGTATTCAACTGTGCACATATTGTACATGTGTACACATTCATGTACATGCTGTAAATATGTACAACTATTCACATGTATACACGTATACGTGTATACATGTTGTACATGTATTCAACTGTACACATCACGTACCTGTACATGACTATATGTATACAATTGCAAACATGTACGTGTACATGCTGTAAATATTACATAATTAAAATACACAAAGAAAAATGTTGCATTTTTAATGTTTTTAACATATAAACAAAAACCGAAAAAATTGCTTTGTCGTACTCTCTTCACAGGTAAAATTGTGATTCTGTCCCAGGAAACGAGTGTGCAAGTCGCGTTTTGCAGGTAATACACTATATAAAGGTAGGTTTGTTTTATAAAATCGATCCGTGCCTACTGTTAGGGTAAGCTACTTCCAGGTAGTACGCTATATGGAGGGCCGTTATATTCAGGTTCCAATGTATACATTTACTTTTTAAATTTTGTTGTTGCTGCCCCTTTTATTTAGACAGAGGGTAAACCATACGAACATCAATGTAATGCAACAAAAGTTGCATTTTAGGGTACAGGGCCAAAACTGACTATTTCTTGTGCAATTTGCACAAGTCTATGATACCAGTCTATGATCTGAATTTCCAAAACATTTCTTCAATGTTAATGAGCAATCTTAAGATAATACAGACTATGTTTGATTATATTTCACCAGAACTCTTTTATCATAATAGCTAAATTTAATGCTTTTAAAAATAAACTTTGATACAAATTGTTTAGTTTAAGTGTTACTGAAAAGAATCCATTAACATTTGTCCAATTTGCATGATTCATTCAAGCAAGAAATTGCTTAGAATAAAAAAAACTATATTTAATGAAATAAATGCATTATCACTCGGTCTATTTCCATTATTAATTTAAAAGCAAGAAAATGTTTACAAAATAATCCTTTAAAAGTACATTAAAGACTTTGACCAAAAAAAAAAAAATGAAACGTTTTAGACATTTGCAGGAAATATACATGTATACATGGTTTTTTTTATATAACAATCGATACGCGTAGCAGTTGTGTATTTCTGTATATGACAGACCACATGTTATTTCAAATAAATAGCATTGCATTGCAGATGTTACATTTTTTCCTGTCCATAAAAGTTTGATGGAAAAGTCTTAAATATGCATTGGATTTATACACTTTTTTGCTGCCCCTTAAAATTTGACAGAGGGCAAACCATATAAACAGCTGTGTCATGCAGCAAAAGTAGAAATTTGGATACAGGGGCAAAGCTTAAAGATAATATATGAGCTCAACAACATTTATACATTTTTATGACCCTTTTCACTATTTATCACTAAAGTTTGATAGAAATGTCCTTAAATATGCATTAAATTTTTAAATTTTTTTGCTGCTCCTTTTAAATTTGACAGAGGGCAAACTATATGAGCATCTGTGTCATGCAGCAAATGTTGCATTATTGCTTACAGGGGCAATAGGTCAAAGATCAGATAAGGGTCAACAACACTTGAATTTTTTATGACCCTCTTTCACTATTTATCACTCTGAATGTTTGGGTATAGATTTCTTTAAGACACATTTCACATATCGAAGACAGCTCTAGGGTACAAAAACCCATGCTTCCTTTTTACAAAAAGTATAATTCAAAGCGATTTAGACTTGCTTTGAACCTTAGTAAAAAAAGGAGTTTTTACACAAAATAGCTCACTTTGTCATTTTTACGACAGTGACAGTGATAACCCATATTCAAATTTTTAAGAGTTGAGATTCAGGCAATGACATTTCGGGGCTTTTTATTCAGTCGAGATTTGTCTTTTATATAGGCCTAATATTGGTTCAGTGTTTCTTGTCTTTTGCTTGTGCTATTTTACATTTCTTCTCTGTTTTATGATTTTATTGATTTTTTTTTCTCTTTCTACTTTTACTTCTGAAGCCAAAGAAACAGTTTAGAAAAGGAAACTTAATGTAATATAAATGCATATGGTGCGTTTCTGATGTGCTCTATGACAAGAAACAGACACATTTTTTCTCATTATTTGGAGGGGAATTTTGGTCTGGGACAAAGTTAAATACAGTATGCTTTGATTGCTTTATGTTAACATTTTATCATTCAAAAATGGCTAAAGTTGATCTGGATTAGTGTTTTAAAATTCAGTCATTTAAAGCTCAAATTCTAATGACGTATTTTAAACGGATTGTTTGCCATTTAATATATTGTTAAATATAAACTAGTTTTGTTTAAATTTTGCCACTTATATTACAAAGTGTTTGCATTAATTGCTTTGTTAAATATAAAACAATAGATATGTTAAATCACTGGATAAGTTTTGGATTTCACTAGCTACTACATGATTAATGTTTTCACTTAGCTATATTTATAAGTTTTCAAATAATATAAAATAGCCCCTGTACACAGAAATGCAACTTTTGTTGCATTACATAGATGCGCCTAAAGTTTGCCTTCTGTCAAATTTAATAGGGGCAGCAACAAAAAGTTATAAAATGTTCGTTAAAAGGTGAATTTTAATTGAACATTATCGTCATTTAATGTAGATATTATCGTTGAATTAAATGTCATCGCTCTATTAAATTAAAGTTTAAGATTTAATAAACATTTTTAAAATTTTCGTTGCTGCCCCTTGTAAACTGACAGAGGGCCAACCATAGGTGCATCTGTGCAATGAAGCAAAAGTTGCATTCTTGTGTACAGGGGCAAGGGTTAAAGAGTAGATAAAGGTCAAACAATTTTAAATTATTGTGAAACTTGGGATTATAGCTATATGATAGATGCCAAGTGAAGGTATTTGAATTAAATAGTAATAGTAGTTTAATATAAATGTAGCTCCAGCATAAAAATGAAACACATTTCTGAAAATATTAATTTGTTTTCAAATATCTAATTAAACTTATACAATAATAATGTCATTCAATGTCAATAATAACAACAAATGAAATAACAACGCTTTTAAATTTATATTTAAGATTTAATGAACATTTTTATCCGTTTTCATTGCTGCCCCTTCTAAATTGACAATGGGCAAACAATACTTGCATCTATGTTATGCAGCAAAAGTTACATTCTAGTGTACAGGGGCAAGAACTATAAATCAGATAAAATTGAATATTTTTTTAATTATTGGGTAACTTAAGATTTTAGCTAAGTAGTAGATGTTAAGTAAAGACTATTTAATCGTTACTTAACATAAATGTTAACCCAGCATGAAAATTAAACACATTTCTTAAATTTATTTAAAATTTATTAAAAATATAAAATTAAATCCATTTGAATTTGTACGAGTACAAAATCCCAAATAATAACTTATTCACTTTGAAATATTCAGTCAAGGTTCACGAAAAAAAATCTCCTATTTACCCCAACTATAAAATGTTAGAATGTAAGGTCATACATGGGATCAAAAAGCATATAAACTATATTTTTTTCCATTCAATGCCCTTTGAACTTCTCCATTTGATTTTAAAGGGTCTCTTCCATAAACCTATTTTTGTTACAAGATCTATAATAGGAAGAGTCTTGCATTTCCCTGCTTCATTGCACGCTTGATGGAGCCATAGAAAACATTGATTTTCGGTTTGGATATTTTAAGCATCTCTGCATGTATTCATGTGTGTTTGCTAGGAATGTTGACTAGATATTTGTTGTTTTCTAAGGCAAGGTGCTTTTTAAAGGGGAAAAAGAGCAGTACAATTTTACACTAGACACCAGAGGTAAATGTACCTTTCTTTCCACACACAAAAAATGCAGATTTAATGCATTACTAGGATTCTGAAAACAATTCTTGCTGACGATAACAGAATGAAATAGAGATTTGTCTACCCTGGAAAACCCCTTAATCCCACAGGACCAAAAGAGCCAGCTATTGCTATGCAAATATCTGATTTAGGATAGGGATAAGCACAGATTAGAGGACGTTTCTGAATTCAATGCTATCTGAAACATGAAAAATTCTTTCATGCTTTTGACCCCTACTAAATCACAATTTTATCTTTTTTGGGCTAGTTTAAACTCGTTTTGGTTTCTCTATATTATTAAATGACTTGCTCCAGGACTCGAGAGACAAATATACTTTTGTAATGTAAACTATATTGCTTTTAATTTATATCGAAAGCCAGATATGTTCTCGTTTAATTTATATAACCATGCTTCTTACAGGGTGATCCAAAAGTCAATCCCTCCTCAATTTGTTTCTTAACCGTTATAGTTGTAAAAATTGTTTGTGTTTAGAAAGGAAGTCGAGTGTGTTTTATCCACTAATGTTATTAGATTTTACTTACGATTATTTTACACGTAAACCGGAATTATAACTTTTTGACCGTAATACTTAAGAAAAAATATCAAATTAGGGAAAGGAAGACAATGATATGTTTGTGTAAAATCAACTGTATTTGTCCTCATTGGCAATTATTTAAAGTTGTTACAATGTTTTTTAAAGAATAGAGGATAAAATGTAAAATGGTAGCTACACTGCAGTACAGAGGTGTATTGCAGGAAAGCTTTCAGTATTATCAGCCCTGCATTACATTAAATCGCTTCACTGCAATACACCACTGTTATGTAGTGAAGCCATTTACCATTTACCATTTCCCCTCAATTCTTATAAAAAAACATTGTAAGAACTTTAAATAATTGCCAATGAAGACTACAATATTTGATGTAATGTCTAATAAAGTAGTTAAATTCTATGTAGATATTTTTAAATTAATTAAACAAAGGTATAAAGCAATATACTGGAATAGTAACTGAAATAACTAGAATTACAATAGTGTTACATTTTTGAATTCAAAATCAAATATGTTTACTACTTTACAATTATTAGAATGCTACAGAATTAATTAAACAAAATTAAAATGCATTATCCAAAAAGGCTATTTGATTATACATGATCAGTATATGATAAATATAGCCATACAATGTAGGTAAAGTGAAGCTGTATACCAAATATTTTGAAAATGTTGCAGAATTAATTTAAAAATTTTTATTGCATTATCCAAAAGTACTATTTGATTATACATGTTCAGTAAATAATAAATATAACCATACAATGTAGGTTAAGTGAAGCTGTATACCAACTATTTTGAAAATTTAAAAACAAGAAACAATTATTGAAATTGTTATTTAATGTCAAAAATATTTAAATTTAAGATATATTCGCAAAAATTTAAAATGATTGAAGTTTCACCAGTTGTATTTGAGTATTTTCAGACTATTTTATTATTATTCAGAAACCTCGTTTTTCAGACCATTTTATTATTATTCAGAAACCTCGTTTTTTTCGAGATGGATCTCTTATTTTCCCATGTCTTAAACATGTCATAAAAGTTATTAAAATTGAACGAAGAGGTTTTTTTGGTAGACGTAGACTTTAGCATGACCCACCTACCTTAATGAATAATTCATTTTGACTTTTCTTAAACGCTATCAAGATGGCAATTTTGTCAACTTGGTTTTCAAATCGCTTTTACGTGCTCGCAACTTAATTTTTCAAGCCGCTGCGAAAGCCGATGAGAAAAAAGTCATATTCCTCCGCCGGAAATTCAGTGTCAAGCAAGGAGAAGCAATTGAATTTCATATTCTTTTAAACAAGCTTTCAAACTAATTACTAAAGTAGCGTTAATACTAATATAGGCCCACGATTTGAATTTGGCTTTTAGCTAAGAGACAAGAAGAAGTCATTGCAGAAAGCCACGCAGAAACAAGAAAGGAGTCAAAGATTGCCCACTTTTCAGTTTATTTCCTAGAGAGCACGAACACACTTTGCACATGTTTTAATTAAATAAAAATAGCAAAGAGGATGCCAAGAAAACTGCCAAGGTTCGTGTCACAAAATTACAGCACTAAAATGCACGAGCCGGGTTTATCGGGGATTTCGAGGACGACATTATCTACAGAGTTGAACAACTTTTATTTTAAAGGTTGACTCGTGATAGTGAACATTAAATAATATATAAAATTCAGTCACACATCTTACTTGAAAAAGAAAAAAAAATACACATACGAAAAGCAATTAGCAAAGATGAAAAGATCGCAAGCTTGTTGGTAAAGCTCAAAAGTCATCCGTAAAGAGGAAAGTATGGGATGTAAACTTACAATATTTTAGGCATTTTATGCTAATTTGATTTTTTTAGAAATGTGTGATGGAGGTCATCATTTTATAGCCTAGATTTTTACACTTAAGAACTTAACACTTAAGATAAGTATTAAGATTTAAGAAATACGGTTTCCCGCAGCGAAATTACATCCGCTAACACCCGCAAAACATGCGAAAATTTAATATAGGAATCTTGGTATAAAATATTGATATTTTTTAATGATAGTTTAATTATAGTTTGCAAATGATAATTTTGAAATCCTTTTAAGTTAAATTTTCAAAAAATGTCTTAAAATTACTTCGTAAAGTTCATCGAAAGTCTTCGAGGTTTACAATAAAATTTCTACGTTGTATTTTATCCACTATATTCGTCCACAATATAGAGGTTAAAAATATATTTTACAACTAGAGCATCCTTCAACTTTTCTAATAAATTAAATTAATATTATTGTTGGATGGGATTGAAGGTACTGCAATTCAATTCAACACAGTGCATGCACAAGAGTCAGCCAATTCAATTCAATATCTTTCCCTGCAGTCAGCATGTAATATGCCATGTGGCAGGGGACAAAGTGCCAGATTTCTTAAGGTGAACTTTATACGGTCATGGCCGTTTTTTGGGGAACTATCCCGGCATTCGCCTTTATGTGCCTATATGGGCGATTAATGGAGGTTGTGAGAAACCACGAAAAACCACAACCAGGATAGCCGACCGGGGTTGGAACCCGGGTCTCCCGAGTTCAAGGAGCTAAGCATGACCACTAAGCCAACCTTATCGGTCTTGGTCTCCCGAGTTCAAGGAGCTAAGCATGACCACTAAGCCAACCTTGTCGGTCAAATAACATATGACAGGTTAGTGTTGTTAGCCAATTTCAGGAGATATCATTGAACAATTTTGATATCCTGAATCTGAATTAAAGTAAATATTCTAATAAAACCCAAATGGTTTATTTAAAATTAAGGAATATTGACATGGATTTTATTCGAGACACAAGGGTTAGTTATTTTTATTTCCTCAAAGTTGGTGACAATAAATTAAAAATTAAAAAAGCTTACCAGAAACAAACATCAACAATACTACACGTAGTACCGGGAATTTATTCGCCTAATATTTCAATAATAAGGGGAATTTCCCTTATTAAGCAACATCCGCAAATGGGGTATGCAGACGAACATGAGGAAAGTGTCAATTTTTGGGGAAATGGGTAATATTTGGGATGGTCGACCTTTTTAGTATTACGAAAAATTTAGGATCACTAGGGTGAGTAGAGAAAAAGTTTTAGTGACATGAAAAAGAGTGCCACAAACCCACAAACATACTTTTCTTCTTTATATACATGTATGTGTGTGCTCCCCTGCTTTCCCCTCAGCAGGAGGTCCAGCCAATCAGCAGTCGCCATACCAGGAAGTGTTTGCACAGTTAATGAGGTCATGGCTGATCCTTATCTACAAGTGTAAACAGTGGCTAATTTGTGGGGTCTGTTTGAGTAACTTTTTAAAACCTTTTATTTAACTTCACATAAATGGTGCTTGGTTACTCGCTTGTCTGTTTGTTTTGACTTATTTGAGGTCGTTTTTAACCAACTTTCAAAAGTCCCTGTGACCTGAAATTTTGTGTGCAGATCAGTCTCATGTGATATGTTTATCTATCAAAATTTAGTAGCATTTGTTGACATTATTAGGCCTAAACAATTGTCATTTTAAATGTAAAAAATGCATCCCTAGTCTAAATGAAACTACTTGGTCAAGTATACGAAGTGCATTTTTTTTGAATAAGTTAGTATACTTTGTAGTATACTTTCATATACTTCTAAGTACAATGTACAGTAAAGCATACCAGGAAAAGTGTACCTGATTTTCAGTTAGTATAACAAGTGCTCTTTTTTGGACAACTTTGTATACTCGGTATACATACATGTAAAAGTATACTAATTACACTACATTTTGACAAAAGATTCGATAGGCAACAGGGCTCTCAACTTAGAACGGTACATTACGACGAGCGGGTTCAGAGTTCATGCGAATGAGAAGACACAACACTTGCGCTCCCTACTGTCGATAAGCGTAAATAAATAGTTTTATGCACCGCTTGTTTAGTATGAAAATAAAGCATGGGATTTCACCGTGTATGGTTGTAGAATTAGCGGATGATGGTGTACCGAGTTTATCTTTTCTAAAAGCGGGTTATAGTCCCAAACCTCGTTTCTTCGTCTTTAAAATTAACGCAGAAATAAATCGGTTAGATTGTGCATCGCAAACCATCCGTTCGCCCACTTAGCCATCACATTATTCACATCAGAATTACTATAGGACCGGGCTTAAAAGATACGTATTAGGATTCACTTAAGACGATCTCTAAGAGAATTAATTCCGCCCATCCGGACGTGTATATTTTTGTGTAAGGACTACAAGATGTATCGTTTTTTCCTCCCCCAACGTCTCTTTCGCTACTTGTAACCATTAGGCCACGAATTCATCGTTTTCGCTAAATAAATGCGATGGCAAGAAATGGCCAATCTATAAAACTCTCCTTAGTTAAACGACTACTCGCGTTTGTAGAGGTGGAGAAGAGCTTTTTTTGCTACCCCTTGATGGATTACCCTATAGGTAATCGTGTTAGTGACAGCATCGTTGTAAATGATATTTTCCCAATGGATAAGCTAATAGAGAAATCATGGTTTAGATAGGATGGACACTGTAAGCGGAGTTGGGGAGAAGATGCATCTGTTAAGGAGGTTTCAGACAGACAAAAGGACTTCTTTTTAGATAGATAAAACCTTTTAAGCTCGACTAGAGACCTGAACTCGCTCTGTCATTTAACCCTACTCTTGTTTAGTTCAAATAAAAAAAAAATACACACACCCGATTGCTTCTAATTGAAAGGCTAGACAATGCTGTCGGATAAATATACTCTGGGGATGGAGAATGAAGTAAACTATTTTCTTAGCTACATTCACTTGTAACACTTAAATAGAGGTCAAATATTGAACTTGTACTTTTGAGTTTTTTCAATGTGACTTGGATTGATCGAGCATGTGCTCTTTGGATTGATGGAAATGTAAGAATTGATTTTTGAAACATTTGAAAATGTTTTGAGTAGTTGTTTAACTTCTTGTAAAACAATTTCATACAAATTAATAGTTTTTCGAAACATTCAAAAATGTTTCATGCGTGTATGCAAGGTTTGCCAAACTACAGGGGCTGCCCCTGTAGCTCTGCAAACCATACATACTCGGAAGCTTGTAGTGATTGCCAACCGCCAGGGGTAGCCCCTGAAGTTTGGCAAACTTTGCATACATGCATGTTAGCAGTGATTGTCGCCTTTCAGGGGCAGCACAACTTGGTTTTGCACTGATTACAATAACATTACGATTACAAATTAGTGAAGTTTACCTTAAATATGTCACAGTTACAAGAATACCAATGTTGAATTGTATAGCATGTATATAACTTTTGAAATCTGTTGCAGATACCGTCAATTCGCGAATAAACCCTGATCTCGAATAAACCCCTGGTCTTACAATTTCTAAAGTGCCCTGTAATGAACGCCTAATGAACGTGTCATTTCTAATAAACCCGGGTCAATGTTACTTAATTAACCGCCGGAAAATTATTCGAGTATATACACTCGTATGTTAAAAAAAATTCATGCGGTAATGATTTAAAATGTTACAATGTATTCAAATATTTGAAAAAAGAATAGTTTTCAACGTTATATAAACTTAAATCAATATATGATTAAAATCTTACAAGTGATTATTATAACATTTAAGCTTAAATGTATGTAATTTATCAAGTCGTTTAAACTTGAGGTATAATATTTTGTTTTAATAACTGGAAAAATTAATAAATACGATGAAATTTTATACATTTGTTAAAAATAGTACTTCATTCAAATATTTGCAACAAATTTGATAGTTTTCAACATTATATTAAAATCAAAATAAATATAATGTAAATTTAAATGTTGATTTATATATGGTGATTTAAATTAAGCTGTATACATATACTTGCTATAATGTATATATTTATATCATTTCAGTAAGAAGTTACATATTAGAAATATACCACAACCTTGTAAATTACTTAAAAATACTTTACTATTCATACCAATTAAATTACAATATTTATTATTTTAACATAAAACCCGCTACTATAAACCATGTGATTTATATATATATATATATATCCAAATTAAATCTTACATCCGCATTTATTTAATTACATAGAACGATTTTTTGGTATCTCTAAATCGTGGTCAGGTCAAGAATGACACGTTGCTGCAATTACTTATCTAAGGCAACACAATATTGATCTTGTCAATGTTTATTCTTGTGGTCTGCTTTGCTTGTCATCACATTATAATAGAAATAGACCTCTGTTGTGAGGTCACTCTTCTACAATACACAAATGTCACAACGTAAAACTGCACGTGACGTCACAATACATTCTTCGCTTTTCAATTTACAAAGGCAAATTGTATAGTGTGGGGAAAAAATGCATAACGATTTTCTGTCATTTTTCCTAGTTGACAATAGCAGGGGGTTTGCCAGCCAAATTGAATATCCTTCAGTAGAGGCTAAGGCAATTTTGCTAACGCCAGCATTAATTTCAACTTCATTAAAACGTGTCTTTTATAAATTCTTAATCAAAGACAAGAAAACAAAAGCAATCGAGAAATTAAATATTCAACAGGAACAGGATGAAAACCGTTTCCATACTCAATGTCAATTTCGTGTCAATTGATGGTTTACATTTTATCAGATTGACAAAGGTATCTTAGAAAGTCTAAAGAAATGTTATAAGATTTTTAGTTAATAATAACATTCCTGAATATGGTTAAGGCCCTATATATAAGGTAGTTGCCTGATTTTGAAAAAAAAAAACTGCTTAATTTAGTAGCATTTGGATGATGACATACCCTAGTGGTCTATAGTTTAATTAAGGGGGAACTAAACTGCATGTTTTCTAATGGGAAAATTTTTAAACATACTTTTAAAAAAACTACTTGTTAAAATAAAAAAAAATTGATAAAAATGCAGTATTTTTTTAGCTACTGCATGATCAAAATTTCATAATTTTTCCATTTATAGAGAATTTTTAAAAAATTAAAAACTAAAATACGCCACTAGGTGGCAGCAGGTACTCGCACGTTGTGTTTTCCACAAAAAAAAAATGAAAAGTATTTTAGTTTTTAATTTTTAAAAATTCCCTATAAATGGGAAAATTGTGAAATTTTGATCATGCAGTACCTACAAAAATACTGCATTTTTATCAATTTTTATTTTTGTATTATAAACAAGTAGTTTTTTTAAAAGTATGTTTTAAAATTTCCCCAAAGCAAAACATGCAGTTCAGTTCCCCCTTAAAGGGGACTATCGGTACACTGCAACATGCGATTACTTCGATGATTTAAGTTAATATGAAATCAGCTCTATATGATTATCGGGTTTTTCTTCTATGCCGTTGTTAGATGGTTACATTCCATCCTCATGTTTCCGTTCCAATCCTGTAAATGGAAATGTGGGAGCTAGTACAAAAAGTCCGAAACAGTTATTGTAAAAATTAATTCTTAGATCATGGTTTGACAATTCAAATTGTGGTCGGGCTCGAAATGTTTAACTTCACTTAGATGTGCATACACATCCATGAAAGTTTTACCATTTACATAATTCTGATCTTATATTGGTTTTAAAATTTAGAAATCATTACAATCGTTATAACATTTAAATTTCAAGTCGACCTAGTGTTGTGGATTTCTTGAGCTTTTAACTTTGCTTGATCTTGATTAGTGAAGAATGAAAGTATTACCTGTTGCAAATATAAATTTAAAAGCAAGTCTTATTGAAAGTACATTTTTTTATTTGGCTTCCATTTAAAATAAAACATCGTGAAGTGTAATTCATACATGTATAAGCTTACTATTTCTATCACCTTTTAATTTCATGCCATATTGGTGAAAAGTTATTCGATTGAATCGCACTTAAAGTTACACATTTAATGGAATGCTTTAAAAATAATTTTGATAAAAAAGCAAAATGAATTATTTTTGACAAAATTGCGTTATTTAAATTTGTCTTCATTTATTCATTATATGTTTGAAACTAAGCCCAAAGTTAGCAAGCTTTGTACTGTAATGAATTGAATTGAAAAAAGTGTCCATGGATGACCTAGTTGAGGGGTCTGGCAGAAAAGTTCAAACATTTACAATTATAGTGCAGTCTCGGTAATCCGACGCCTTATGTGATCAAGCACTGTCGGATTATCAAAGTACATTTGATTAGCGGGACAGAATACAGTTGCAATAGTATGAGTACTCGCCTATTGCATAGGCTTTTTGGCTTAAAAATATTTGTAATGTTTGTTTGTTTTGTAACATTATTAAAGCACTTTTTCAAGAACTCTTAATTGCATCCTAGCCAAAAACTTCTGAAATCAAAAAAAACAAATCGAGATAAATCTTTTTCTTTGTCAAAAAGTGTCGGATTACAGAGTCTACTCTGTACCAGATATACACATATAGTTTTATTTATGGCGGCCGTTTATCTTACACTTGTATAAAAGTATTTGTCTAGTATGATGTGGTTTATGGTTCTAATAGCTATTTGACTGAACGCGAGTCCGTGTAAAAAAGTTTCATCTACTCCAATCAACTTGTCATAATCATGTTTATGTTGAATTTCTGAATTTATTTCGGATTTAAATTCCTTGTACATTCATTCGTGTATTATAAATAATCATTTGTAGACTCGTGCTTGCATTTGAAAGTGTCGGGAATCATGAATTGCTACATCTAATTTGATAGAATTGTCTCTGTTATTTATTCATATTTTTGCCAGGTTTCTGTTGCTTGCTCGATGTATCTCTAGCTCTCATCAAGGCATCGCATGTTTTATTTGAATGCTGTAAAGACGCTGATGTATGTTTTTTGGGTATCTGGATGTGCTATTCGCCAGTGATGGATTACATGACCAAGTCATTTTTTTTTTCATCGATTCTAAATTGTGCATTGAAAGTGTCAGACCCCTCACGTTTGATAGCACTTTTCAAATTCATTTCATCAGGAATCTTTGGAATGGTTGTATGAATCCGAAATGCAAACTGCTTCGTAGTCACTTTGTTTCATCCAAAGAGTATTCCGATAATGGGTAAACAGACCGAATACCCTCGCTGTTCACCCTGGCAATATGTTGTGTATGCGCATGTTCGTGTCCATTTTCTCATCTTGGTCTGCTCAAGGTATTTTCATTTCTGGTGTAGCCTGATAAGGGTATGGCAAACTTGCTCTAAGTTGTTCAATTAACGTAGCGTCCACGTGTTTATTCGCACTCGTTTCTGATTCATTCTGGATAAGGGATTTTTTTCCTTAGAATGGATGCTACTGGAATGAAATGTTTGTGGCCACGCCTTTTGTACCCTGCCTCAGTTCAGACCCAGCGCTAATGAAACTCCCTTGATTAAGTCCAGAAGTGACCACTGACCAGCCAGGCGTGGACGTTTCCAACAAAAAGGCTCCGTCCATGCAACTGGTGTATTTTGGGTTGGCTGGATTTTAAAATGCTAGACAATAGAGACTCAAAATAAGCGCACTTGTCTATTTTGATTACTCAAACCATGCGGATACCTTTGACAGGAACTCAATGTAACTTATAACCTATTAAATCATTTTGCAGGTTTTAATAGTGTGTCGTTGAATATTATTATTTGGTTGCTTTGAACAAATCCTGGACTTTCTAGGCATTTCCAAATCTGGTTTTTGACGAGTTTGATTGTTTTAAATTGATCATGTCTGTGGTTTTTGGTTTTTTAATAACATTGCTGAGATTGCATCGCATAGCGTACTACGCTACGCTATCGGCAGCACTTTATTTTAGTATTTATGTACAGGAGCATAAAATTTAATAGACATATTTCTATGAAATGGAATATACATATACATAAACAAAAAAATTAAACAAATTATAGAATATTTATGCTAGGTCCTCTTACATTCCATTTGTTCCTACAGTTTCCAAAATTAAATAAAAAATAATTTAGAAAAAAGGCTTATTCTGGTATGTTACCCTCTTAATCAGCTGCCAGTTTATAAAGAAACTATAATTAAATACCATATCCAAATGAAATGGATTAGTTTTAATTTATGTAGATTTTTAAGACTACTCAATTTTAACCATCTTACTTAGTTTTAAGGTTACACTAAGCATGCGTGGTCAACGTATACCTTACACACAAATATCTACGACGTGCTCGAGTACCCCTAATATTTATGAAATCCACGTACGTACTTCAAATTTTTTATTATTTATTTATTTATTTATTTATTGTTAAAAGTGAGATTTGTTAATAGAGTTTAATAGATATTGTTAATAGAGGAGGTCCGCGCTACAAAACAGCGCATGCGCAACGTTGGTAAGGTCAACTAAAAAAGATTCAAACTTTGGAGGGACAGAAGGTCGCAATAGCAAGCAATGAAGATGGCTTTATGGCATGGGCGCCCGCAGGAGGGGCAAGGGGGGGGGGGGGGGGGGGGGGGGGGGGGCACTTGCCCCCCCCCCCCCTGGGTTGATGGCTCCCAGCTTACCTTAACACACCCCCCATCCCTTTGTAAAGCCTAAAAATATTTTGCTCCGCCTCCCCCCTAGAAAATTTTCTGCAGGCGCCCATGCTTTATGGCTATTTAAAAATTTCGAAAAAAATTACAAAGTTATTTTGTACTACATGTATTATTCATTTTGGTATCATAATTAGATCGCTAGATAAAGTTAATGAGCAAGCGCCCATTTATGGTAGTAATGGGATATAAACGCGATTTTAACACAGAACCACATTAGAAAATAAGCCTTTAAATAATATCTAGCGATCTAATTATGATACCAAAATGAAACTTTAGCAGGTTTAAGATAATGATATGAAATAATTTTGGGAATTTTTTCAAAATTTTAAAATAGTAACTTTTTGAAATATTAATGAAGAAACTATCTTCATTGCTTGATACTGCAACCTCCTCTACACTACAACTATAGTAAAATATTTTGTAAAAAATGTGGAACGCTTCACGATTTTGCGTGTCATCCTTGCGCAGGGGCCATGCTAATCTTCTCTGTATCGTTCCA
>JAQGCC010000429.1:0-37569 GCA_034698905.1 Xestoiulus laeticollis
TGGTTTGCCAAATAAAGAACATTTTTGCAGCAATTATCTCGTGATTGTGGTCCTCTGGGTATGGCAACTGCCCCAACTGGTGCCTCCCGCGCTTTGCGAAGCGGGAGGATCTTACACTATGAAGAATGCTTCACGCCATGGAGATATGCATTTGTTTCGAATAGGATATAAAGTGTGACGACACTTCTGTTCCCTTAAATTCCTAGAAACGCATTGCTGGCATTTAAATCTATAATGTCATGCATAATGTAGTGTTGAAAGGCAAACGGCGAAGTGCAGAAGCATAGGTTTTATAGCCATAGAAATGTATTGTGGGGCATGTGGTTGAATGCAGACAGGTCATAAATATATTTCTTTATTCGGTTTATTTGAATCTTGTCAAAGATATGTTGCAGTAAAAAAACAAATTTCCTCCGGGATTTGCATGAACTTATGTGAATATGCAATATTAACAATATATGTCGCTAATATGATTAGATTATTCTTTATACTGAAATCTGAATTTTTTGTTTATGTTTTAGACTTCGGTTCTGGCTTTTCGATGCATGTAACAGATAGGTAAATCTGTTATGTCATTTTATAATTTAATAATAAAATCAGATATGAAATCGCGAACAGAATAGATTTTACGTTCCTAGGCAATCATGTTTTATGCATACAAATCAATTTGTCATGTTTACAAGAAGCAAATGTTCCCATGCATTCTGTATCAACATAATTGGTAATATACTTATAAATACCGTATAATCTTCCTCTTAACAATCTGGAACTTTGCTCCCTGCCACATATGCTGACTGCAGTGTAATGCATTGAATTGAAGTACAATTTCACATGGCAAATAAATGTATCCCAGTGATATAAGATTATATTTCAAATTTCTTACATGTTCATTGAGTGGAAAACTTGGTCATTTGGGATATTTCATTCACTGACTTCTATGATATACTCAAGTTGCTTAACTACAAATTCCAGACAATATAAATTATAATTTGCATAGGTTGTTAAAGTGGAAATAATTTTTTATACCAATATCTTCATCTACCATAATCAGAACAAAAGGAAATTTTGCTTGTTCGTGACATATGTATCAATGCTTATACTTTTATTTCTGCAGATGTATACAAGTTGTAGGTATAAGTTTCAAATACATGTGTACTTTTTTTATATAAAAGGTTTTGCTATAGCATCTTCTTCCACCTTTGCTGCATGCGGATGTATTGATTGTACATAAATCTGCCAATGCGATTTTTCCTGGCAGCCTTTTCTATCTTTTCACTTATCGTCTGGTCTTCTTATTCTCGCTTTGGATTTTTTTCAAATTTTCCAATTGGTAATAAAAGTAGGCGCGCCATGTAACACTCCACGGTCAATTGAACAAGTCCATAACGAGGGATCCTTGTGATTCCATGTCTTCTATGCATGATAAAAACCTCTGAATAGTTTGAAATGCACGATGGGTTTACTCAAGCTGAGATTTGTTGAATAGATAGTCGAAGATCCCACAATTGTTTCTGAAAGGTCAACGCTATTTTGCTAGATCCAAGTTAGTCATAAATTGCCAAATTGTAATTTGTTTTGCTAATACTCAAATGAGCTTTTTATCTGCATATTACATGTAAAAGGGTAATATATATTCAGGAAGTACAGTTTGTATTGTATTTTCAGATAATATTTTTATGGCTTTTAATTACATTCAGTTTATGGTCCAGGAAAGTTTTGTATGGTAATTTAGTTATCGGATTTCCTGAAACAATTATAGATAGATTTGTTAAATTGTTAAATGAGCACTCGTGTGTATCTCTATTGCAGAACCCAGACGATATGCGACCTGTTTTAAGATACATGCAAGAAGATATTTCAATCGCTATTTTTTTTTCTAAACTACATTTTTTATAAATCAGGCCAACAACAGATGGTCAAAGGATGTGGGAGTTACCATCTAGGCAATTTTATAACATTTATGCGCCCAATTTGCCAAGATTTCTTCCTTCTTAGAAATATTCAAATTTTGATAAAATCGATAAACCAATTTGAATTTACTGGAGTTTATATTCAGAATATCATATAAAAAAGTTTTCTCCGGATATTTCAATCTTCCATTTTGGTTATATTCATGCTGATAATAACGGATTCATTTTGAATAGGTTTCAACAATTTCAACAGCTATAAGTGACTTCTATAAATGACGACATGGACATTTTTAGTACTTTCTTCATTATCCTGACTGAATTTATGGTTGGGCTGGAATGCTACAGTTAAACCAGTCTAAAATAATATCCTTTCTAAAATATTAAAATATGCCTGTCCCGACTTTGGACCCATGTATAAAATAATAAACCTCCATAATGTGCTATTTAATAATTTGTATTGGTCCCAAGTGATGGTCCCAATGATTTTTTAAATGAATATTAACATTGGAACTGCAAAAATATCAAACATAGAATCAAAAATGTCAAACTTGGAATCAAAAATGTCAAACATGGAATCAATAATGTCAAACATGGAAACAAAAATGGCAGGGAAATGCAGGAAATTCAAAAAGGGGAAATTCCTATTTTTGTAACTATACATTGTAGCATGTTTACAGATGAACCTTTCTGAAATAATAACCTGTTTAAAATAATATTTTCTCCTAATTCCAAGAGTATTATTTTAGACAGGTTCGACTGTATAGGTATACTATTTTACAAAGGACAGAAATCCAAACTCATAATGCAATTTTAAAATTGCGATCAACAGCGCATGCAACACGAGGTGTGGGATAATTATGTGAAAATTTAGCCAGGCTTCCGTACATTCACTTTTTCGTTGTGCTTTTTCCTGATATCAGTAACGCTAGAATACCCATTTAACTCAATTTAGCTGACGTAATACATTTTCTGCCATAATTTTCTGTTTTCAATTTCTGGCCTGGGTCTTGCACTCGTGCCTAGCTTGCATTGATTGCATGAATGTACTTTGGTGGCGTACGTGTCAGTGTAATTTTATTTGACATGACATAGCAACCAAACTAGGTGCAAGTGACTATATTGTCTATAGGCTGGTTGAAAATAAGGTTGGATCGATTAATCGATTTGCCGCGTGTAAAGGAGCTAGTTTCTTGCAGTTTTTCCTGTGGTAATGTCAGTATATACAGTATATGCGAGTGTGTGCATGTCTATATACATGTGACCTTTTCTGGTGTGATTTTTCTATAACCTGATAAACTATTGCACCAATGAAGCGTTGCTTCACAATGACGGTTCAGAGAAAACAATCATCTTCCAGTGTTGGTTCATCCGCAACTTAAGTTGCACCAAAGTGCATTTGGTGGTATTCTCTCGCGATTAGGGGCTTGCTGTTTCTAAGGCTATAATCATAAATCAACGTTTAATGCAAAAAAAGTTACATTCATTTGCGAGTGAATGTGAATCCCTAGGTGGTTACCCATGGAAACTCATGTGTAAAACTCATACTCGTTTATTTCAAATTAAAACTACCAGTGTTATATGTGCATCTAATAACTGCTCTGGGCTCAATTACTTTCTACCACAAAGCACTGATGTGGTTTTTGGATTGTTCTGTTTGCACATTGGGCATTTTGGGCAAGGATTATACATGAATCCAACATAAGCCTTGGCAAATTACTGTTGGGTCTAAATATATTTTTCCGTTAATGCACCTTTACATTGATATTATCTGTCTTATCCAACTAGAGGTTTTTACGTGAAGGGCTTGCAGTTTTGTTTTTATTACGCTTACGTATCCATGGTATCTCATCTTCTTCTGTAAATGTATGGATGTCTAAAAATAACTTTATATTCCTTGAAAAATACTGTAATCCTCTGCAAGTGCATGAAAAAACAGACATGCTGAGCCTATGCTTGAAATTGCTTTTCATTTCTGACAGAATGAAAAATGCATAACATGCATACGTATAGAATGATCAAAAAGGATGAAGGAAGACCCAACAATATATGTTGAATTTGTAATAATTTGATATTCGAAACGTACATTAACATCACCGGACATACATTAAAGAAATCATAGACTTGTAATTGCAGATTAGAATTTGGTTTTATAGATTTTAGTGATGCACAAATTCAAAAAATGATTGTTTTTTAAATTATATCTTGCCAAACTATGTGCATTATAAGGTGTAATTTAGTTCACTATATTACAAAATGTGCTTTGCATTAAAATTTTCTATAAACTTGCATCGTAGGCCTACAATAAATTTACATTAGTGCATGAATAAAAGCATGCATTCTTGAACATTTTTCTTCAAGAAAAAATTCCAAAATAAGTTAATAAAATGTAAGATTTAATTACTGACTTTATTGATATAGCATGACATAAAAAGAAGAAAGCTTTCAGACTGTACAAAAGGCTTTCAGGAAAATGTTTTTTTGAAAAAATTTTCTCAAGATTATTCACAAAAATTAAGTGCAAAAAAGCTTAACCTATAAACTCAAATGTATAATAAATAATATTGTATAAAGACATCGACTTCAGGCATGCAAAACACAATTTGAAAAAGTGCGAAACTACATTTCTGGGAAGACATGAGAGTATCACTATTATGCACTATTAATTGTCTTCATAAAAGTGGGCAAAAAAAACTCACCTTTATTAATCCAGCCCTGTATCGTATATAAATTTCGCAATTAAGTAACCTGCGTTGTATGTCATTTCACAAGGTTCATTTCTCCATTAATTCGTCTTATCATAACGAAACTCGATATTACTTTGCCTTAGTTGCCACATGTGTCCCCTTTCAATTATTCAGGATAATTTCATGGTGAATTCCTTTAGGAACAATCTATACACGTTTCACAAGTGCAGCACTGTCTGCGTAATTCCCAATTAGTTCGAGATCAAGCTTTTACACGTCAATGTATTTGATTTCTATAATAATATCCCAACTCGATTGAATAGTTCATCAAGCAGAGGCACATCTAGGTGAATTCATTTTGATTTTAATAACACATTGCGTGCTTGCACCCAATTCAATACTGCTTTCCCATTAAAGCTGTTGTCATTTAATTTTTCTGGCTACGTGGTTGTAAATCCATTCATCTAAATCTTGTGTCAATGTACTTTATATTACATTTCCAGACTTGCACAGCACTCCAGTCTTGCCAATCTATTCCACTTAATTTGGGATAGGGAAACTCGTATTTAAGTCAATATGGTCATCTATTTGCTTTTGTCGTAGAGATCATACAGTCTGGGAAGCCCATGCTTAATTTTGGTTACATTCAGTAATAATACTGTGTTCCTAAGCTATGAGACCAAGTCTCCAATGGCTTTACAAGCAGTAAATTTATTGTACTGTTTACATATTACGATAGCTGCGAGTTTTCAGTGAAATGCTTTTAAGCAGATACTGTAGATGATTGGAGTATTATTTTTCATCTGATGAATAATATGCAATGTCATTTCCATGTTTACTATACGAAACCTTCACGTTGACTTTCAAATGACTCCACGTTTTGCCAGGATTATGGAAATTTTAAGTTTTGCCATCGTGAATATGCGAGTTACTTAAATGACATCTATGCTAATCGGCTTTAAATTTGATAGTGAATGGACACATGCCGCTTACACATATTAAATGACACGGTTAATGTACATGGATAAATTGTCAAGGCCTATTTATGTATTTACAATTTACATTTGGAACAATGCTGTTATAACGTTCTATTCAATGGTAGGCATTAAAGTATTACTATTGATTTTGTGAAAATAGCATATAAAAGCTTGTTTTGGCATCATAAAGTTTCAAACGTTCAATGCGATTGGTGAAGTAGCGAACGGACGCCATCTAGTAGTGTTGCAAGTAACTATATTTCATGTAAAATATTTGAAATTTTCTACAGCTTGGAATAAATAAATAAAAAAGGTGTTTTTCATTATTTCAGTTACATTGAACCATAGTTTTCATTGAATTTACCCATTAATATTTACATTGCAAACATGTTGTGGTCCTTGTCATGTGCAGCGCCCCCATTAGGGCCAGCGGCGTTTCTCATACCTAATTGCCCATCTGGTTATGAGCAAAAGTATTATTGTATGTTTTTGCATGAATTACTTTATTCCTGTGCCCTCGGGATTCGCCTAATTAGCGACTGGCAAATTATTCAACTTTAAATTAGCAACTTTTTTTATTTAAGAAGCGAGTAGTGATGCATTCATTTCCGCACACATTAAAGGCGTAAAAATAGGTCTAAAATTAGTATTAGTTGGATTTTTTGTATGTTGATATAGCTCTATGCTCCGCACAATCTAACAACAAATGACTCACCTGGCAATGGCAACCAAAATAACAATAAAAATGCACTTTCATGGGACTGAGTGTACCATAAGTTAGCACGCTATTTACCTGTCTGTAATGACTCATCGATGAATGACTCATTTTACTAGATCTCTATAGGATATAATGGCTGCAGTCACGGCAAATTTGACAGATGGCTGATTTTTAAAAATATTCACCTTCGAATATATCTCACAGGGTGTACTTGAACTCGATGACTACAAAACAGGGTTGTGAAAACAAAGACATACATGCTCAATTATGATTATAGTGCTCGACAAAAAATCAATTTAGGAATATTTTTAATTGACATGTAGAGGTTTATGTCAATCATAAAAGTATTAGATTTGTTTGGTAATGTTTTTGACAACCTAAAATTAAATTTTCGAGAATAAAGACACTAAACATTGTGGGATTTACAAAATTGGATAACCGAGAATGAATAGGGCCTATACAATAATTAAACTTTAAATAAAAAATCAAAGTAGGAAGTAAAAAAAGCACGTTTATTATTGTCATAATTGGAAGAAATTTTGCTTTGAAAGAATCTCAAATTTGTATGAATTATTGTGAAGAGCTTATTTGCCTCAAGGATTGTTTAATTGCGTGAGATTATATTATTTTTTTCATCGTGGTTAAGAAAACATCGAGGAAGATATTTAAGTTGTAATTTTTCCAACATAAATTTCGTTATCATTATAATTAGCTAATTGGGAAATGTTGTCATTGCTAATTTTAATGATTGTGTTATGATTAATTGTGGTTTCGTTTGTCATAATGTGCTCGTAAATCAAGGTAATTTATAAGGGAAAGTTTTTTAAACATTGTGTTTGCACCTTTCAACAACAGAACAATTAAGATATAAAGTAGCACAATGTGACACTTCAATAATTAGAAGCTTATTTATTCACGAATAGAAACTTGGAGAATTTAGAAACTTAAATTATTTGGCACTTTAATTTGAAGCTTAGAATTAACTCATCAAATAATTAAAGATGTTTTTTTTTCTGCTCACTATTTCAAAACTTTTACTTAGATTTTTAACATAGCTAAGTCTACTGTATGTTGCAGAAATGAGACAGTTTTATGTCAAGTTCTAACAGCTGTTTCCATTATTTTGTCAGTATATTTCCTCTAATTTTGTATTGGATTTTTAACGTTTGCTCTGACATTTTTTTAATTACGAATTATTCAATTTTTCATTAATTATTTTTATAAATTGCACGCCATTCTTTCATTGAATTAAGATCTGTATTTCTGCCCCACCCATTAAATCATTCCTCTGCTTTCCCTTGTTTTTATATTTTTTGTCAATTGATTCTAAGGCTGGGCATGTTACATTTTCATACAATATAACAAATGCTATGAAACAAGCATAAAATGTCTATGACAGTCACGCCTTTCTCCACCCATGAACCAAGTTTTTGTCTCGCTTCGGTGTGGCATTTATATTCTATGGTAAAACTGTCTTCCAAGTCACGATAACGTTTTGGGGAGGTCGTAAAATACTTTAAAAATGCTATTCGCTTTTTTTGGCATAATGGTAATTTTCTAGCAGAAACCTTCTCACGCTTTGCGTTACATTTTTTTAACAATGTCATTTTATATTCAGTCTAACGTCTTCGAAGCAGAGCTTATATAAGTTGTTGATGAAGCATAATATCCCTCTGAATCAGACATACAAGAAACATGGAGAAATTTCATAGCCCTTATTTACTACATGTAGTTGAGCTTTGGCAATATCCTCATGATGATGTCCCAAAATTCTGTTGACTAACTGAAATTGCCATGGTTGTAATACGCCCCATTTGATTACTAATCTGGCATGTTATGGCAGGTTTTTTTTCTCTTGGTATAGACATCCCAAAATATCTTATACGGTATTCGCTAAGGCAAAGTTATGTGTTACAGCTACTATAGCTACATAAATCTTCCAAAGATTTTGAGTGCCGTATTTACAATTTCATTTCATCGACATCTGAAAATTGGCTTTACTAAGGGATAGGGGAAGTGTTCACGTAAGATGAATAAGGATTTCCGGAAAAGTTTGGCATTATTTGTGTTTAATGGACGTAAAAGGGTAAATAATCCTAAGTTATAATGTCTTTACATAGTTGAGGCAGGTACATTTAGGTATTTTTATTTAAGAAAAGTAGATTTTAGAATAGGTTTTCAGAGTTCGTTTCATAAGCCGTTTGTAAGCTGGCATGTGAACCAACACACCAACCAACTAATAAACGTATGCAGTTTAATATAATAGGATTTGTGTGATTTCAAGAATTTAAATAGCCTCTCTGCAATGACTACAATAAATGTCGACTTTTGGATTTCACATTGAGCTTATGTCAATTTCAATCATTCATATATACAATTCGAATTCTGATTGATTGGAATTGACATAATAGTCAATTCCAAAGTCGACATTGTTTGAGATCATTGCTGAGAGGCTATCTGAGCACATGTGCCAAATTTATTTGATCTGTTTGAGTACCCCTATTTTATTTATTTTCAGAAGCATATCAGCTAAAAAGCTGTTGGGCATATTGTCATACATCTGAATTTTCAATCTCCAGAATGGACAGGGGAAAATGTTTTAAAATCTTGAAAGTCAGGCGAGTTGAAAATTTAATTTCTGTAAGAACCCTGAAAGTTGTTCATTTCATTGTTACAAGATCAATATGATATCAGACTGATGTGTATCAACACTACATCATTACATTCCCAGTTCATGTTAAAGCCTCGTTAGACCCGAGTTGACATAGTGGAAATCTTATTCATTCAGATGGAGGGGGATATACAAATGGTGGATTACTTTCGACTTTGAATGATAAATGTCGCATTCTGGGAATACAAGTTCATTTCTGCCTTGAAAGGGATAGAGGAACATTTCTGGATTTCAACCTAGGATTAATGGGTGAGAATTACTGTTTCAAAGCCATGCCTATTCATCATGTTGAGTCGCATTTTGTTGTTATTCGGTAAATAAACGTTGGCTCGAAGGTTACTTACATTTGTGCCCATGGTATTTTTCACAATGAGTCTGGGTAGACTACATTACACGCGGAGGTTGGGAATTAATATTTTTATGAACGATGTGAATAATTAATCAAGGAAAGCTACCCAAAGGCAACAAAAATAAACTTTCCTTCTAAATGGAAACCTTCCTTGCATTATGCATGACGAAATTAATAAATGTGATGCTCGTCAAAGGTGAAATGCCAGTTTCATTAATTTTAATGCTGGCTTTCTGGAAGAATGTTGCTTTTTAGAGGGGATTGACTGGCTAAAAACAAAGTAAATACCTCAGGGATGCCCATCATTTAATTATTTCTGGTAGCATTAGCACTTAAAACAGTTTGAATTTAGTTCATATGGGAACATGGTGAAAAAGTGCAAGCCACTTTTGCATCGACTATATTTTTCAGTACTAATCGATGAAGTTCTCTAGCTTTCTTTTGCTAACTTGTTGGTAGCAAACTCATTTGTTCGGAATTAATTCTCAGCAGCAGCTTTTGTAATTAAATTCTGCCGAGTAGTGGTCTTTTTCTCTCTCTTTTCATTATATATGCACACGCCAATACGAAGACCCCAATCTATGCATTATTTAAGACTCTGTAATTCCTGGCGGTAGAAAATCATTATGCAGGAGCGAGGCTCAAATTGAAATTCGTACCCGTTAAATAATCTCACCATTATTATGAAATGTTGTTCTTAGCTGTACGTGGTTGAACATAGGATGTGTGTCTATTAATGACGCACTTATCTTCATCGCATTGAAGATTTATACCACCCTTAGAATCGTGTTATTTTTCAAGTATTATTATTTGACTATCTTAGATGAAGCATTGTTTCTATTCCTATTATCCTGTTATTGCAGGTACTCATTGTAATTAGAATAACCCTTTATGAAATTTTTTGTTGAAAATAAGAAATTGGCTTGAAAGTGTAGATCTATGGATTTTATAGTTAAATTTTCATCATTACATCCCTAGCAACTAAAGATTCTGCATTTTCTTATTGGTTTTGAGACGATCAAGTTGATAACGAAACACTCGACTGTAAAACAATACATAGAATGCAATAATCTTCAGCAATTGCATTACAACAGTATATCTTTTGTTCGGATTGGATGTTTTAATAGTGGTGCAACCATAAAACGACTTTGTAGAGCGACCATTTTAGTAATACCATGTTTCGACTTTGAAAGAAACTGAATAAAAGGCAATTAGAAACAAGGCGTGAAATGAGATGGAAAGGATGTAGATTGTAGGCAAATTTAGAAATGGTTGAGGACGTCACTGTATCATGATGCAATGAGTAATGGTGTAATAAAGCTATTTCAACAGTCGTAAAACATTCCAACTCTACATAACCTTTACTATGTCCCATTGGATTAAAAATAAAAAAGCGCAAGTGATGCCATTAGAAACTAAGTTGTTTTTTTTTGGGTTCCTCTTTCGGTTTAATGCATTATAATGTCTGAATTACATGTATATAATTCAAGGAATTGCGCTAGTTATTAATTTAGCTAACTATATAAATGTAGCCTCGATGAATCTAGAATAACTAAGTGTTTTTACTCACTTCAACAAAATATACAATTTTTTGTCATTCAAATAATCAAATCATCATTGCAGATGTTTTAAATTTTTTTCAAAGTATGGTCCTTGAAAAATTTAATCTTAATGGATCTAAAATCACTAAAATAAATAACTATATACAACATTGGGTTCATAAGTTTAAGAAAATATTTTTGTTTTGTTATTCAGTTAATCGCATCATCAGCCTTTGAAAGTATAATTCTTATATCTCAACTTTGGTACTTATCACAAGAAAATTGCCACTACTTCATTGTTGGATTCTTTATTTCGCAATCTGATTGTCCATAAAAAGTGCAACGAAAATAATTGGAGGAAATTTTTAATTATGTGTTTACAACATTGCTAAAAATATGAACTCGGTTATTGAACTATATATTCATTCATCAGGGGTTTATAACCATCTTCGTTAATTACTATTATTCGTTTTAATTATATGATGCCGCATTTAAAATGGATCTGTATAATATGAGCAAACCCTCATTAGATTCTAAAAGTACAAAAGAAACACATACTTTACACTATTTTGGAATTGAATCATTGCCTTAAATTCCCAAGGTAATGAAGTAAATGTCTATTTTGTTGAAAGTGATGACAGTAATTAATTCATTGGCATTGAGATGTAATTGAATTTCGTCATGGGGGAAACGATTCTACTTCTTGGCAGACGTTTGACTGAAGTATGAATTGCTTCTTTAGAAGTGATTTCAAAAGATGAGACCAAATTATTCACCTTGCGACCATTTAATTTAGAGGCCATCGTGTCATTAATTTGTATTCAAATTGATATGGATTCTAGGACAACTTTATACCCCAAGTTTTAATAAAATTTCCTCTTTAGCATATAGACATGCCAGGCGAATATAAGGTCTGGCTTTTGGTTATGGTGATATCTCTTTTTATGAGGGTTTTATGGCGTTATGATTTGCATATTTACCATAGCAAATTACATCGGAGGTATAGGGGGAATTAAATAAGTTTTGAAAGGCAACGGATTGTGACAGCAATTTTTTTTGGAACTAGTATATGTGGAAAACCTATTCTAAAACGCTGTGCTTGGTCACGCCATCTATTGTAAATTGTTGTATCTGTGCTAAAATGAATCCCTGACCACATATTCGTATGGGCTAACCCAAGTGGATTGCATCTCTTTTTCAAGCGTAACAAATGAGATAAGATAATTAGGTTCAATTTGCCATGACCATAACGAACTTAATCCTAGTCTGTATACCTTATTATTGCGGTGTGCCAAAACAGCACGGGGATGTTATAGAACTGCTTGCTTTGGATGTAAGGTTTATCCCATGCGCATTTTTCATTTAAAAACATAAAACTTGCTCTAATCCCTTTCTCAATTAACTATGTTCTCATGATGCACGTTTCGGTTTTAATGGTTGAAATTAGTATGTTGCAAATTAAGACCTTTATCCGGGTTTTCTGTCTTATATACCAGCACTGTTATTGTGTTTAGTAGCCACAATCACGTAGGCAGTTTAATTTTCAAGAAGGAAGTTGTAAAAAATCGGAATATATGTATGTTATCCAAAATCAGCTGAAGTTTGAAGCATTAACAGACATTTTTATTTTTATATTAGTATAGTGAAAAGTGCTTTTAAAAGCTGGCACGACAAAATATCCTTCCTTGAAATTTGATTTAGAATTTCATGTATTCCTGTATCATGGTATTATGCTATCCTGAAGCATGTTCAATATCATTCATGCAACACTAGAAATTATTTTTTGAAGAAAAGTGGAAAAGATACAGTAATGTATAGTAACTTACACAGAGTTTATATGATGATCCAAAATAAGTTTTCATAAATCGTTCCATATAGTACTAATATGTGGTATCATACCACAATTTGAGCTCATTTGACACAAACATTTACATACACTTGTAGGCCTATATAGAATTCCGCACTTGGCATAAATCGTAACCACTATATAATATTCAGTAAGAGCCGCTTGCTTAAAAATAAAATACGAATTCGTGTTCAGAATTCATGAGAATTCTGTTGGAATCACGGGAACTGGTTATTTACGAGGGTTATGGACCATCTCCTGGTTGATGTACGTGCCATAAAACTCCACTATGGAATTGGATAAATTGAGGATTTAGGATTTCTGATCGATATCTGCAAATATCCCACAATCGAATTGTTATGACGTCGCATTGCAGGGAATGCTATCCTTTTATCAAAAAGTGGGCTATTGAAGCGCAATAACAAGCTTTTGTGCGTGATTTTTGTCTGTTGGGCTACATCTAGATTGAATCTCATGTTACTATACTGTGCATTTTTTTCATTTTTTTTCAAGTTTTACAATATGATATCCTGCCATCTTGAAGTCAATTATCTGATTTTTTGTCAAGCTCAAATATAATAGCATAATGCCATATGAAAATAGCAATCATATACGAATCGAAATTTGACGTTGTTCGTTCTCGTTAAACTTGATTGCCATTTTGCTAGAAATCAAGATTTGTCTCAAGTATAGGACTAGTATTTTCGTAATAGCGGTGTTCACGTATAGCTTAAGCATGGTGCACTTGCTCATTTCCTCCTATTTGGATAATGAGCATTTTTTCCTATTATACAGATCCTTTTGGTTTTAGGCTCAAGCTTGGATGTGATATATGCAATGATAAAAATATCCGGATATAAATTCAATAAATCCTCATTCGTATTAAATTCGTCAAAAACAAGCTTACCTATATAATGAAAATTAAATCTCATTGTATGAGACCCTTGCTTATGAATGGGATTATGAAAAATCTATTTTTACACTGAATTTTTGCAATTTGTATTATAGTGGATCTCATAATAAACACATAAAAGCTATTATTTAGTACTCTTGCCATAGAGATTAATAGATTAACATCCTTTTGTTTTTGGAGTCTTTTATTAAGGGACTCTTGACATGGAATTTCATATATAATAACATCCCTTTGATTTTGGAGTCTCATTGGGTCCCATTGGGGTCTCACTATATAGTCTCATTGGAATGTTTCATAATCTCAAATAGTCTTACTTGTCTCATTCGAATGTTCCATAATCTCACATAGTCTCATGTAATCTCATAGATATCTTATTATCTTATAGATTGCAATTAATATTTGGTATTTCCATTTGATATTAGGGTTTCTTTTGGTCCCATTGCTTGTCTCATTAGCATATTCCTATTTTTCTCAATGAGACCACTTAAGATTTAACACTTGGGTTACTTAATGACGTCTTCTAACAACATTTTAAATGATACACTGTATATAATATTTAATGGCTATGCCAATGCATAATATCACTGCATCGCTACTGTTTATAACACACATTTCTAACCCTAGAAGTTGGCAATCTCTCAAAACGCGTTAGTATACATGTAGTTCCGGCTTGCTTACTTTACGAATTTTGTATTTTAGTACAACTTGAAGCGTAAAGCAAGTACATGTAATGCTTATCTTATTCTGAGTACGCAGAATTGCACAGAGTCGTTATCTCGTTTAAGTATGGCCAACTGAGTTATCGCGTGATAAAAGATATCAGTTTAAGAAATCCCTGTAATAGACGCAGGCGTTTTTTTTTAAATCTGTCAAATAAAATTGCCAAATTGCCAATGATATGCAATGTCTTTTAATCATTAATTATAGTGTGGAAAAGCCTCACGTGATTGCTATCGAAAAATCAATGAAAATTAACCTTGCTCTACTAACTCGCCACATTTTCCAAGTAAAAATGTATCTGCACACTTTGATAATTTCATAAAGATGAAATGCAATTTTGTCATGAAATGAAATCAGAAAGAGATTAATATCTCTTAGATTCTCGTCACTCGGTTACCATGTAAAACAAACTGATGAATTGTGCCTTTTGTGATTAATTTTTTTGTATATTTTGAGCCTTTATACAGGCAAGTGTATGCTCGGAAGGATTAATCAGTTTTTGCATGGGAAGATGATTAAAAACACTGGTGGCTTCATGCGTTCATTATGGAAATTAGGCATAATGAAAGTGTTTGATCGATTTTTGTGCAGATTCAAAACTAAATTTAGATTGAAAAACCGATGATACGTATATCCGCCTCACTCCTCTTCTATACATTTCTAGCATATGGCACGGCTCAACTGAACATACGGAAAACGCATAAAGAGAGTAAATATAGTAAACACCAAAAATCAAAACTTTGTTTTCCTAAAATAAAATTATTATGAATGATGCCATATGCGAGGTCTTGTTCTTAGAAAGCTTTTTAGTACATAATTGGGAATGATTCATCGTCTTCATGTTTCTTAAGTGAAAGTTTGCATCGAGTGAAATTGTCTAGTCAGGACAAGGAACAGGACACCCGTCACTAGATCCCATTTGCGAAACCAGGATTTCCGGGAATATATTCTTATGCCACTGGGCCATTTCACTCAATACATAATAAGAGTTTTCAAATTTAACGAGGCCTTGATGATTGCTAATGCCAAATGTACCGTATACATTTCGAGTGTTCATGCAAGGGATATCTATGAGTAATATGCTCTTTAATCTTCCCAGCCCTATATTTAGATTAACATTTAGATATGACTATGTTAATAGACTGGTAATTAACAACAGATTGCATTTATTCGAATATTAAGGTCGGCCTACATGTAAGTTGTCATTGACAACATTCTAAATAAATAAATTATTGGTATCTTTCTTGATTTTAAACCACCGCCCTCTTAAGATTCGAACGTTTTGGGAGAGGTCATGGGGATAATAAACATGTTTGTTTTGTTAAGGTTGTGCTTGAGAATGACTCATTGATTGTAACATATTTGAAGTGGTTGATAGATTAATCTCATTAGGCAATTTTGACTAAATTATGTCGTGTAATGTTTTGAAACCCATGAATTTATACAGCTTCCTTTACTTTCTGTAAATATGCCATTATCGTAAATTCCAAATGAAAATAGGTTTGAAATATATATGTACATATACATGTAGTTTAAGTTTTTGTTCTTACATGAATACTTGGTGGTTCAAAAGTCTGCACCACTGCTACCAATTAGCGTTTCACTTTGTTCTTAAGAAAAACATAATAATAACTTAAAATAATTGCCAATGGAGACGAAAATAGTTGATTTCATACAAATATACCATTCATTTCCTTTTCCTAATTTGACATTTTTTTCTTAGTGTTATGGCTAAAAAGTTATAATTTGGGTTTTCGTGAAAATATGATCGTAGATAAATTTTATTAACATCAGTTGATAGACAACATGCACATAACTTCCTATTTATTTGCATTAATAAATTTTCATAACTAAAACATTTAAGAACAAAAAAGTGGGCTGCACTGACTTTTGGTGCTTTTGGACCACCCTGTATTTCAAATAAGAGTAATCAAAGCAATAACAGCACTGCATTGTTTCAAACGTGTATATGCATTTTCAATACAGTATTATTATATTCAAATTATAACAAAGGTCGACATCTGAGAAAGCCAATAGATTTTAAAGCTATTTTAAATTGTTTGGTGGCATTGGAATTTCAAATGAAGTTAAACTAGAAGTCGATTTGTCGTATCCCATGCTAATTATTCGTCAATTTATAGAGAATTCAGTGAGATGCAAATACGAGTTTGTATTCGTAAACAACACATGTGACATCCCATTTTCATTTTAAATTTGACTGTTTGTAATCGATTGACGGATAGTGAGAGGCGTGTGTTTAAATTACGATCGATCAATGTTTTTTGTTTGATGGTGTTGAATTATCGACCTATCAACTAGCCGCGCTTGCCATTGGACCCCCTAATGATTAACGAGAACATCTTAATAATGATGAAATGCCATGGCCAACGTATTTACTGTACGTTAGGACAGATTGCCGAAATTGGAAAACAGTGTTTTCCAAGTAGGCTATGATTGAAATTGTTATATTGGATTTCACCTATATACCACCACTAATTGCCCATCATTTGATACTAGCCTATCATAGAAACTTTGGGAGTTAATGAATGAAATATTCCCATTTGGGAATACTGCTTTAACGATTATTTGACTTTTTAAAGAACCTTATTTGGACTTGACGCCATTTTTACGAGAAAAAAAATGCACTCAATATATAAAAAACTACATAATTTGAGGGAGCTTTTCTCCTATAAATTACATGCTTGAGTACCTGCATTTCAAATGTCCAAGTCACAGTATAAGTAATGCAAGTCATCAACATCCTGTTAAACAATTTTTTGGGGGATTCAACATATAATTTCAGTCTCGAAATTTAAGAATCACGAATCGTTTTTGTTATAGTATTTATTTTAAATAATGTATATAACACTGTTTTGAACTATTTTCTTTTTCGACATAATTAATCGAATTTTTGATATGTAACAATGTTCAATTATATCCTACTTGGAAATGTACATGTACAATTACATTGTATATAAACCATTTGTTAAATTTAGAAAATATGGTTTAGCAATCTAGTTAGTCATTCTGAATTGTAGAATTTGCAAAACTACAACGCACCAAATTTATACAAGCTTTGAGAACCAGAGGAATTTATCACAATGATGAATTTTGGTACAAGGGCCGACTGCAAAATACATGTGTGCATTTTATGGATTATTCTATCTCACGTTTTAGGTTTCTTTACGGTGAACCTTTAAATCTTTACGCACTATTTCCCTTCTCAACAAGGAATTTTTATTTGGAATTCCATATATGAGATTTTTTCGTGCACATTCATCGACTCGGAACAATTACCATATCCACGAAAAGTTTAATAAATCTTATATCATAAGCATTTTCAGTTTTTAAAGTAAATCTCATCATCACGTCTTCCATATAACACACACGACAATTTGCATTTGTCATTATTGAAGTTTGTGCGTTTTTTTTTCCCATTTTTTTACTCTGTGATGTCTAAGATTATGTGCGTGGTGTAAAAAATCCATGACGATGCAAAAACCGAAATTGGCGATAAATTCGGTTGCAGTTCGATAATGAATTTACAGCATTTACACCAAAAAAAAACATTAAAGTTTTAAGAACTCATGCAATTTGTGGAAGCTCTTTCAAGCGGAACGATTGTTAAAGATGTTCACGCTTTTATTCTCATTTTATTTCTGATTTGTACTGAGATGTCGTTTTGATGTTGAAAATTTATTTTCATGAGATAAAGAAGTTTTCATCACACCTGTTGAGATCCCAGTTTGCACTTCATTGTTTGATAAATGTCTTAGCAATACATTAATTGAACCGTAAATTTAATTTGATATTTTTCTCTTAGGTTTTCTGTCATGGGACATGGAAGCCACTGGTTGCTGTATATCAGCTGAACTTCAATATTTGGTGGATCAGGATCCAATCCCAGAGGAAGCTAAAAATGGTACTCATCTGTGCATGTTGGCAAAATAAATGATTAATAGCTATTAAAGGTTATTGAAATAATATGTAATGTTTACTCTTAAATAATGGCATCCCTTATCAAATTATACTAAGTGCACTTTTTTTCGAACAATTTAGGATACTTTCGTATACTTCTACATACACTTTACAAAGAAGTATACTATGAAAAGTATAGGGCCTACTTGATATTAAGTTGTCCAAAAAAGTATACAATTTAGTATACTTAGTATTCCGAAAAGTAAACTTAGTAACCTGTTTATTTTTGGCAAGGGATATCTTGCATAGCTATAGTGAATCATCAGCAGCTGTGGGAGTTAATTTTGCTAACATTAGCAAATAAATCTCAATTATATATCAGTTTTAATAGGCATTGACCATAACCTCAATTACATTTTTATATTAGTTTAACTAGGCCTAGAAGGATGTTATTCAGCTTTTAATTATTTAATTAGTCCAATTTGGAAGGAATAAGCCTGCATTCTAAATATCACGATTGTCCTTTTTGTATTCCATACTTTTTGAATTTGTCTTATAAGAGTTGCATACCAGAATAAGCCTTTTTTTATAAATTATTTTTTTATTAAATTTTGGAAACTGTTAGGAGCAAATGGAATGTACGAGGACCGAGCATAAATATTCTATTATTTGTTTAAATTTTTTGTTTATGTATATGTATATTCCATTTCATGGAAATATGTCCGTAAAGTTTACCATACCCTCTACAATTATGAACTATACAGACATATTTTCCTGAAATGGAATATACATATACATAAACAAAAAAAATTAAACAAATAATAGAATGTTTATGCTAGGTCCTCGTACATTCCATTTGTTCCTAACAGTTTACAAAATTAAATTAAAAAATAATGTCGAAAAAAAAGCTTATTCTGGTATGCAACTCTTTTAATCCTTTTTTGTGAAATCATTCAGTAGTTTTTCACAAGGAATAGTGGATAGTAGTAGACAGTTTTTAATGTTGTAATGCTGATTTACGATGCTTCTTGTAAAATTGCTCCAATTCCTCACAGCTAATGCATTCTATGTGTATTTTTTTTTTCTTCAAGGTGAAAAACTGATTCAGTTCGTCTCCGAGAACCTAGTTACCGAAGTGCTCATCAATCCCCAAGTGAACACCCTCCAACAATGCATGAAGAACCTGCTGTCCAGTTACACCAAACACAAGCACGTTATCCATTCCGGTTATGCCTTCTCTGGCAGTGGTTCCTGGATTCTGCAAGACAGTACCTATTCCTTCGCCGATTTTCTGGATGCATTCCAAGATGCCGAAGTCCAACGGATTTTCAAGGCCTACGAAAACTGCATATCCATTCACGTCCATTGTGCTCCCGAAGGGGATTGGACCACGATGCAGCTGAACAAGGAACCTTTCGCCAAACTTGTTAAAGTGGCCATTAATCCCGATGACAGACTGTCCAAACTAAACGGTGTAGCCAATTTCGTCAGTTTTTTGCAACGTCACATTATTGCTCAACCGCTGGTGGATCTTCTGGAACCTTCGGATGTCGTTGGTAACATCCGTTTTAGTCGCCCCACGCTTTACGTTTTCCCAGGTGGACAAGGTGACTCTGCATTGTTTGGCGTCAATGGATTTAACATGTTGATTGATGGAGGTTTTAATCGCAAGGCTTGCTTCTGGGACTTTGCGCGTCATCTTGATCGTGTCGATGCCCTTTTGGTGACGCAAATAAGTAATTCCAATTTGAACGGGGTGAGCGCATTCTTGAAGCGCAAAGTCATGGGACAGGTGTATCCCAAAATTGGACACGTATTCTGTAACATAATGGATAGGAAGCATTCCCCGGATGGCGACAAGGATACCGATAGCTTGCTAGTAAGCCTGGCTGAAGAAGGACATCTAATGATGGAGAATTTAAGGCATCTAGGACTGAAACCTCAAAATTGCTATCGAGAATCGGTTGTGGAACCCATCAATCTCTATCACAAAGTTGGACATGGCAATCTAGATATGTTCGTCTTGAATCCTGCCAAAGACAGCAAAGAAGTGAAGGAATTTCTTCAACAGTGGCATTCCCAATCGTCGGCGTTTGGAGCTTCCAGAATAGGAATGAAAATTGCGGACAAGGAATTGTTGTTTCCACTTCCAAATCTAATGTCCATCTGTGCCATTTTAGTCTGGCAGCCAGCCGACCCCACAGATTCCATCACCCGAATTCTGTTTCCAGGAAGCTCGCCACAGAGCAAAATATTTGAAGGATTAGACAAATTGCGACATTTGGAGATCCTCAAAGCACCAGTATGTTCCGAGAAATCCTTACAATCTACAATTACCAAACTAAAGTCCAAATCGCAAGTAGGGGATATCAAGCCAATTCGTCTTAGTACCGTCAAGCTTGCAGCGGTCAATAAAAGCGAGGAAAAACCAGAAATCATTTCCAAACCTCAACATCCTAAAATTGAGAGGAAGCATGAGTCGAAAACTGCTGGTAAAATTGAAGAGAAGAAAGTAGCGGAGATGAAACCATCGCCAAAATTGGAGGAAAAGAAAGCTGAACCTAAACCCATCAGCAAGCCAGACATTAAAAAGCAGGAAGCAAAGAAGAGCAGTCCAGTGCTTGCACCACCTGAGAAAAAACCAGAACCAAAAAAAGTGGTGCAGATGGTTGGGGGAAAACTGATTGAAATGCCAAAAGTCACGAATGGTTCTGGAAAATCTGGTCCTACACGACACACGCCTGCTGACAATGGCAAAAGTGTTCCAAAGGCCAAAGGGGTCAAAGAGGCAACTAACAAAAAAGCTGCCGAAGAGAAGAATATTGCAATGAGGGCGTCTGGAACAGCCAAAAAGGAAACAGTCAAGAAAGCAGCATCCAAGAAACCTAGTACAGGTTCTGTTAGGCGTACCTCAGCGACCTTATCCACATCTAAGATTGTTCCAGGCACTGCTAGTCCAACTCCATCAATGGACTTAGAAAACAAGAAAATCAGTTCATCAGCAACTTCAGTAGCTTCTTCGGTTGATACTAACAAGGCCGAAGCACCTACCCTCGTTGATGAAATATCACCTAGCAATGAGGTCATGGAAGGCGATGGTCATTTAGCGGCTCAAGACAGTGCAGAAGAAGAAAAGACATCAGTGGATGAAAAACAGTCGTTGGATGAAGAAATGCAAGCAGAAAAAGACAGTATTAAATTAGCCAAAGAAGATTTTCTGGTTGAAGAGACAACCGAGAAGGAAAAGATCGCTGATGCAATGAAACTAAAAGATGAAGAATCAGACAATAAAATTTTAAGTTCATTAAGCACGAATGAGCAAGAGAGTATTGAAGATGTGAAGATGGTCACCGAATTGAAAGAAGAAATCTTGGACGATGACGAGGAGGCACTGGCTGAAAAAGTCGAAAGTAAATTTGTTATGATGGAGAAAGAAGAGGCGCTGATTGAGCCCGAGAATTTAATAAATGAAGTGAGTCAACAAGGGGAAGAAGAGGCCCCAGTTGCAGAGCCCTTAACGAAGGACGCCGAAAAAGACAATCAAATTGAAATAGGTGACGTGCATCCGGAAACTGCAACTGAACAGTTGGGACTTGAAAGAAAAGAAGCACCAGAAGCTGAACTTCAACATGCCAAAGAAATCGAAACACTTCCTGCAACACAAACTGCACCAAGTGAGTTAGAAAAAAGTCAAGTTGAGAAATTGGATTTCCAAGAGCAAGAAGTAATAGTAAATAAAGACATTTGTTACGAGCCCCTTGACACAGTTCCACCAACAATGGGCGAAATGCACGCGATCGATCAAGATTATGATCTGCAGAGTCACGAGCATCTCAAAGATTCTCATGATGAAAATGCTCAAGATGTAGAAAAAACCACTGGCAAAGAAACACTCGCTGAACATTTCAAGGAGCAAGACAGTAAGGTCGAAAAGTTTGTTGAAGATATTACACAGACTGCTATTAAACAGGTTGTCGATAAATCTCCTGCAGAAGATCGTCGAGGCTCGAAAGATGATGTTGATTTTAAGACGCAAGAAAGTCACGTGGATGCCCAAGAGGTTGTCCAAAAGGCTACCCAAGAGAAACCCAAGAGCTCCAAAAGTCCTGAAACTGTTTCTCCAATTAGCAAGTCGCCAGATGTAAAAGACCTTCAACTGGAACCTGATTTTGATTTCACATCAATGCATCCTACAGAAAGTTGGCAGAAACAGCATGTTGACGGAAGGGATAGACCACGAGAGGATGCTGGAGAAACATTTTTAGATCCATCAAAAGTCCATATCATATTTACAGCTGCTTCTTCTGAAGAGGCTACGGATGAATATAGGCTAGATGAAAAGACAAGCTTTGAACCGGTTAAGGTTGATCAAGCCAGTCCATCTAAAGACAGTAAAGAAACTCAGCAGTCCAATGATGATGTTGAACGGAAGGAATCCGAACATGACAATTATGAAGATGATATTGCTCAAGACGTAATCGCTAAATCCCCATCATTGGAAACCGACAGTAAAATCCCGGAAACGACTCATGGTCACGAGACTAAAGATGAAGTACCAGAACACGAAGATGATAAGCATGAGCTTTCCAAAGAGGAATTGAAAGAAACCAAAGAAAAACAGGAAGCCATTGTAGAGTCTGGGGTCAAAGGTCCAGAAGAAAAAATTCCACCCTCATCGCCAGTGGAAAAATATGTTGACCATGGTCGAATACCCATTGCTGAGGAAACAGGCTCAAAGTTGAGTGGACCTGACAAGGATTTCAAAGCTGCTGCTATCTTATCTCCAATTCCAGAAGATGCACCAAAGTTAATCAAATTGGAGGAAACTGCTGCACCATTGCCAAGTGGGGAAATTCATCGGGAAATTCGTCTTCAACAAGAAGCCCAAGAGTGTTTGCGAACTCCAGATGAAGTTGCTGACTTGCCAATCCACGAAGAAGTACCCTCTGAATTTGAAGGTTATTATCAGATACGTGGTCCACTCCACGGCATTCCAGAAACGCTTGCTGAGCATGAAGACATTCCACCTCATCTCAGAAGTGCATTTATGTCGTCCCAAACTCAAGAAAAGGAACCAGAAAAGCTTGCTGAAGAGAAAATGGAGGAGTCTGTTTACGTCGGTACATTAAATGCGGATCATGCAGAGGTTGTGACACTTTCCAATGGAACGTCTCCATCAACTCCATTGTCTCCAAAATCACCAAAGGATAAAGAAACCAAAGAGGTTGAAAACATTTTTATTCATCCATCAAGCGGTGGTGCCATTGGCAGGCAGTCGAGCGATGAAGGAATCACCCATTTTAAAGAAACACAAGAGGATGAGAGTCCACCGTTGGCAGGCCAAATTGAACATTCTTCTGGAGAGAAATTGGCTGGGACACTTACTCACGATGAAAAGTGCGTTGAAGATAGGAAAGAAAAGACTGGCGTTGAGGAATTTGGGAAAAAACATGATCAAAAGGATGAAGATCACGTGATATTGTGTCAGAGAAAAATGTCTGATGAACGTTTGACCAAAGATGAGAGCCATCTGGAGAAGGATAGATTCTCGCCTGATGATCACTTGACCAAAGTTAGGAGCCATCTGGATGATAGATTCTCACCTGATGAACACTTGACCAAAGTTGATAGCCATCTGGAGAAGGATAGATTCTCACCTGATGATCACTTGACCAAAGTTGGGAGCCATCTGGATGATAGATTCTCACCTGATGAACACTTGACCAAAGTTGGGAGTCATCTGGAGAAGGATAGATTCTCACCTGATGATCACTTGACCAAAGTTGGGAGCCATCTGGATGATAGATTCTCACCTGATGAACACTTGACCAAAGTTGGGAGTCATCTAGAGAAGGATAGATTCTCGCCTGATGATCACTTGACAAAAGTTGGGAGCCATTTAGAGGATAGATTCTCACCTGATGAACACTTGACCAAAGTTGACAGCCATCTAGAGAAGGATAGATTCTCGCCTGATGATCACTTGACCAAAGTTGGGAGCCATCTGGAGGATAGATTCTCACCTGAAGAACACTTCACCAAAGATGAGAGCCATCTAGAGAAGGATAGATTTTCGCCCATTGCCAAAGATTCTAAAGCCGATAAAGAACACAAGGAAAGTAAATTAGGACATGATGAAGAATCAAAAGAATTGTTCGGAATCTCGTCTACCCAAAAGCCAGAAAGTCAAATAGATGAATCTGATTTTAAAGCCGATCAAAAAACCGTCCATGCCAAAGATACCATGGAAGATTTATCTGAGATGAAAGCCGATCATTCTGGAATTAAAACTGATAAAGAAGTGGAAAAGTCCAAAGAAAGTCGTATTGTGAAATCTGATCAAGAATACTTCCACGTAACAGAGGAGGACAGACCAGGAAATCAAGTTGGAATATCTGATTTTGAAGATTATCAAGAAATTTTCCATGCAAAAGATGTTGTGCCTGATAAACGAGAAAGTCAGGATGACCATTCCAAGTTGAGTAGTCAAATTCATGAGGATAGTGACCATGGGAAGAAGGATTTTGTGGAGGTTAAACGTGACGATAAATTTGAACAGTATGATTTCAGAACCGATCAAGAAATTGCTCATGTAGCCACAATTGTGCCAGACGAGAAATCCGATTTCAAGACTGTCCACGAACTCCAATCTGACCTCAAAACAGACAAAGACATTGCTTCAAAAACAGATTTTGTGCCTGACGATAAAGACAGTAGGATTGGACATACTGACTTCAGTACCGAACCAGAAATCTTCCGCTCAAAAGTTGATGTGCAAGAAAAACCGATTGATAAAGTCAACTTTTCAGACATCAGGGTTGAAAAAGACATTGCGCATGCTGAACAAAAAGATGGCATTGAAAGTGACTTAGAAATCCGTCATGTCAAAGGTGAATCTGACAAACCAAAAAGTAAAGCTCAACAATCTGATTTTAAAGATGATCACGATTTTGTGTCATTGGAGGTGTCTAAAGATAGTGCGCACGCTGGTTCTGATTCTCACCATGACAGTGAGGTCGAGTCCACCAGTCCTGCTCCTCATGATTTCGACTCCAGGTCATCGCCATCGCCCTTGCTAGAAAGCATGTTGTTTTCCAAAGCACCTGTTGACCCTATGACCCAATCATTTTATGATGAGACCACAGCAACCCACGAAGATTCTTTGAAAACCATGGACCCTATGACCCAGTCTTTTTACGATTCCACCACGGCCACCAAACAGGAATCTCCCGATGTGAAAGATGCACACGACAGCTATTTTGTCCTACCTGCAGAGTCGCAGCTTCATTCCTGTTCACCTGACCCAGATAAAAGCAAAACAAAATATCAGGATGATTCTGATGTAGAAATCGAGATGAAGGGTGAACTCCATGACGCCAAGGCAATGGACGATTTTGCATCAACACACACCAAGCATGAAGACAGACACCACGAAGACAGTGTCATGAGAAGCTCGGCACCTCCTGATATTATTGACATGGACATAAAGCACAAGATTGATACAAAAATCGATAAAGGACATCAGGATTCTGAAGCAAAGTTGGTAAAGGAGCAAGTGTCAAAACCAGAATCAAGCCATGCCAAAGACAGCACATCAACTTCTGGTCAACCGGAAACGGTACCTCGTGTGTACGATACTGTCAAAGAATACGAAGGTTATTACGAAGTTCATGTTCCTCCCGAATATGGATTCGTGGCTCCTGAAGCAGGCACGAAACCCTTGGCTACTGAACCCGAAGAACAAATCCTGGTGAAGCGATCTGGTTTGGATATATTATCCGACCTGGAGCCCAAATTGGCCGTGGGAAAATCAGAACAAACCGTCCAAGAAGCAGTCCACGAGCCTTTAAAGGAAACTGCCCCACTATCCCTCAAGGAATCCATAAGCCTAGACGAAAAGGACAAGGAAGAATTGGTGGACGAGTACCAGAGCTCATCTCCTTATTATCAGGACTCCTTCTCGCCAGAGGCTGGTTTCCAAGGGGACAGTCCCCTGCCACCTCTACACGGCCAACAGTCGCCTTCTTATCCACGAGCCAGCTACAGTCCAGATATTGTTGAGGATAACAGTGGCCGGAAACGTTCCGAAACCTTTGTGGGCGAACCCTACGATGCCCATAAACTACCTCCGGGTGAGGAATTCTCGCATCAGAAACATGTATCTCCAATGGAACAGAGTTACCACGGCGAGTTTCCTCAATCCACCTATTTTAGTGAAAAATACGATCCTCCTAGTCCTCAAGCAGAAGACGATGATGACCTCATAAGGCCTTCCAATGACCAATTCAAGACTATTTCTCCAATGCACTCTGGATCCTACGTCTCAGCCGATGAGGACACGGAGGACGAGTTCAGAGGTCAACATTACGAGGACAAGCAGAGTGACGCCGACAGTGAGTCCCCGTATCACCGACCTGACCTTCAGGCCCATCTGCTCCGCGAAAAGGTCGCCTACCATGATCCCATGGGCACTGATTCTTCGGATGACAGTGACGCAGACGTTGTACGCAAAAGACACGGACGGGGCGACCGATATTTCGACCCTGCTGAACATCAGCAGCGTCGGGTGGATGTCCATGTGCAAGGGGGTGACGCCGCCGGCAAGTTCGGGGGTGGTCTTGGGTCCTATTGGGAACAGGAGCAACCCTACGACCTTGCATCCGAAGAACACAAGCAAAGAAGCCCTTTGAACGTTGCTGAAGAACACCCAATATACGGGCAGGGAGTGCAGTATCCTCCTGAAGCTGATACCTGGGACCCGTCAAGGGGTCTAGCCACCCAGGATTTCGACCCCAGAAGCACACCCGATTACGCAGCCTACCACCCCACCGCCTACCCCACGGGACCCTCGTCCAGTGACTCCGAACCCCAGACCAGTCCAGAACTGTCACCAAAGGGTTTCGAGATGGACTCCCCTGAAGTCCGCCACACACCGTTTAAGTTTGGCAAACAGCGTAATTTCGGCGAGGAAAAGCATTACCGTGAGGGTCCTGAGTCCCCATTCCCACCCAGCGGTGGGGCCAGCCTGAGCAGCCCCAGCACTGATGAGAGATCAGTTCAGGAGGACAAGAAGGATAAACCAGCCTCCAAGAATCCCTTCGACGACTGGGGGGAGCCCATGGGACTGCCCTCACCACCACCTCCTGCCGACAAGCAGAAGAACAAAGCTGCACCAGGGGCAGCCAAGAAGCAGCAGCAGCAGCAGCCCTTGGGGGTAAAGAAAAATGCCCCGAAGGTCAACGGCAAGAACGAGGATGGGGAGAACAAAAAGGAAAGCGCCACCAAACCCTACGAAAAATCGGCCAAGAAGGCACCTCCAACGGCCAGTCCAAAGAGGGTACCACCTAGCATGTCAAAATCCTCACCTGCCAAGACCAAGAGACCAGACTCCCCCATGTCTGTCGGGGATGGTCGCAAGTCTGCAGCTGCTGCAGCAGCCGCTAATAGATCTTCAGGAAACCCTCCGATTTACGTTGATCTCACTTACATTCCCCACCATGGTAACCCGTTCTATTGCGACGTTGAGTTCTTCCGCACCATCAGGGCCCGCTACTATGTCTTCAGTGGCACCAACCCGAGCAAGGAGGTGTTCAACGCCCTGTTGGAGGCCAAACAGAGCTGGGAAAATCCCGACCTGGAAGTCACCATTATTCCCACCTACGACACGGACACACTAGGCTACTGGTTCGCGCTCAATGAAGACGAGCTGGCGAAGAATAAAATTGACTTGGCACCGTCTGCTAGCCGTTGCACCATCAACCTGCAAGATCATGAAACGAGCTGTTCTGCTTATCGTTTGGAGTTCTAATTTTTGGGGGTCATGAGTACTAACCATCAGCTAGAATACTCCGCAGATGAGGGGGAGCACAGGATCTGGATGTCAAGGCCCTTTGCTTTAACACTTTTCATTTGTAATCCACTTAGGAGCAATCATCATTGCTTCACGACCTAATTACTAGTTTTCTTGGCAAATCTCTTGGATTTTCTCCTTACGTTACTTATCTAGAGCAGTCTTAAAACCTTTGATGTTGATTTTTTTTTGGCACATGTCCTAAAGGAATCCTGCTTTTAACACTTGTCCTAAAATAATCCTGCTTTTAACACTTCAGGTCAATCAAACGATTTTTTTTATAAAAATCAATAACAATTTCTCTATTTTTCAATAACACGTTGTGCGATTACAGTTGTGATTAATTGCTATTAATGTTAAATTGTTTTAGTAGTTTTAATCGTGTTTACAGTTTTATTAAAAATAAATTTTATGGTTTAAATTAATAATTCAAATTTAGTGGTTGGTTTTGATCAATGATTTTACTTATATGTTAATTAAAGCCTGGTCTACATGCACGTAACGTTTTGTCGTCATTCTTGCATGATCGTGACGTCTGATGATCACTTAAAAAGGCTTTAAACCTGGTTACATGTAACGTTATGTTATCCGTGATCATCAGAGGTCGTCAGTGATAGTTTTATCATCATGATCATGCAAGACTGACGACCTCTGATGAGCACTGAAAAAGGCTTTAAGTCTGGTCTACATGTAACGTTATGTTATCAGTGATCATGCAAGACTGACGACAAAACGTTACGTGTAGACCAGGCATTTAACGTGTTATTAATCAAAAATTATTTCGAATACTAATGTGTGATTTTATTAAACGTTTCGAGTATTTATTCAAAATATTTAAAAAAAATATCACTCGTGCTTATAAGACATGCTTAGTTTTAGTAATTTCATTTAACCTTTTAACCTTCCAAAGAAGCTAGTGAACAACATGAACACGTATGTGTATTCAAACCCGGTGATGTAGATTGCTACATCATCTGGTAAATTGCTTAACCTTTGACATCCACATCCGGAAGCTCTTCGACCAAAAAAAAAATTAAACCTGAAAATATTTGGTATTGATAATTTCTGTATCTGCCAAGATTCTCAATTGGTTGCCTCGCAAATAAATAAAGCTAAATAATTGCGCGGAAGGGGGATGTATTTTGGGTGTTATTTGAAGTTACATAGACTAGTATACTACCAAGAGGTGCATTATATGAGGTTGGACCTAAAGGTGAGATGCGATGTGAGGTTGGCTCAAGGTCTATAAATGAATCAGGTGCAAAAGCGCGAGATGTGAATTAAAATTCTTCTTCTATCTCTCTATCTCTCTAAACATTAACAGATAACAAATTATCAATGAACAAAACCTTTTAATTCTTACTCTACCCCATAGATCATATCTGAATCTATGAAACTACTATTCAAGATTTTTCCGCACGGTGTCCCAGAAATGGTGGGGGGGAGGGTGACGCATGGGGTATTAAATGAGATATCATGAATCTGTATATTGACGGCTTGTCGTACTGGCACGTGCGTTTTTGGTACGATAGCTTAAAGCGCTAATCGTTCATTTCGTTTTCTCTTTATTGTCAGTGTTGCTTTTCAAATTCTGTATACCTCACTGTACAACTTTTAATCTTCTCGTGATGTTTTGTGTCTCGTCTCGTCATTTTAAGTTAGGAAAAACAAGTATATTTAATCGGAACGTGTCGAAAATTTTGTTAGCCCAGGGAAAGGATAGCCAATCAATGGGGAAGCTAAAGTTATGGTTCATTTTAGCTGTACCTAACCCCTAGTATGTTTCTTGTTTTTTTTTACAAATTTATCAGGATTTTTTTAACTAAAATGCACAATCGACGTCTTGCACATTTCAGAATTGTTTTATGACTTCTCCTAACATGTCCTCGGTGGTGATCAGCTGTGACCAAATGGAATTTAAAAGTTAAGTTTGTCCGTTCTGCCAGACCAAATAAAATTTAGAAACTTAAAAATCTGTGACTTATTCTCTGCACAACTTAGATGAATCCTCAGATATATTCCAATCAAGTTTCTAGACGTCCAGACTAAAATGAACAACATCAAGCTGTACAAGGAAAAGTGGTTTTGGAATAATTTTGAAAGTTTGGTTCAACTGATGTAATTTAGACCCTGATCTAAACACCAGATTTTGCAAGAGGACATTTAATAATAAACCACTTATTAATTTCTGTAAAGTTAAGTTAAACATGTTGCTTAATTTTTCAAGAAATGGTTATTAAACTTAAAATTTAGATTTAGTTAGGGAAAAATTAAAGGAAAAACTCAGGGAACTTGGTAAAGGCACATTAAGTATCTCGTTTGAAATCAATTGTTTCCCTATAAAATGTTAAGACTGACATTTCAGTGTGAACGATGGGAATGAATGCTTGGTATAATTAAAAGCACGTTCTGCATTTGTTTTTCACGTATCCATGTTTCGATATGCATAATCGAGTGTTTCCTGATGTTCTGTTTTTCAGTTTAGCACGTCACTCGATGCAGTATAATAGTTTCTTGATATTCTCAACATATACCCGGGTAATATGCCGTCATTTAAACCGCTACTATTAATCAGGGCACGCTGGTTAGCTTTAATTAGTGGCCACAGCACCTTAACTACGTTATTCTAAGCCATGTTTAGTACGTTGAATGTAAGTGTTGTTTATAGCACACGACTCGTTTTGCCTTTTTTTGTAATTGCTGTTTTTTGAACAGTGCTGGTGTGCATGTGTGTGTTGATTTTTTTATCGTGTCGTTAATAACCTATACCTCCCTTTCTATTCCTTCATAGGCCTTTGTCTAGATTAAAAAATTGAATTATCGATCTTCTTGACAAATCGACAATTATATTGTGATATATGGGAGGTGAATGATGCTGCGTGGCTCAACAAGCGCCTTGTTGGGGATGATACCATTGAGAAAATGGCATCTTGGGTCGTTGAAAAGTGTTCCTTTTTGCTTCAATAGCATTTGTCCTATATAAACAAGCTATCTCCATTTCAAAAAAAAAAGATTTTGGAACGGAGGATTCATTAATCCGACATTTAAATGCAATTTTACCATCCAGAAAAGTTGAATGATGTAGTGCTCTTTATAGTGCTAATGATGTTGTAACGTAACTTGCTTCGTGTTCAGTTTATCTTTGCTTGTTATCATGATGGTTAAGGAAATACCAAAAAAAAATATAATAAAATGCATAGCTCTTAATGAGGATTTTTGGGGAATTTCCCCCTCATCACAGTTTTAAATAGTAATTTTCATAGTTCAGGTAATTGATTTTTAACAAAGATTTCGCCATCATGATTTGCTTTAATTCGATGTTTAACGTTTTTCTTTAACTTAGTATATTATTTAATGATTCTGGAATGGTAAAAAAGAGATGTCCTCGTGCGCTGCGTTTAATATTAATGATATAAATATATATATTGCCCGTATTCATTTATAACCCATAAATACCATTATTATATAGTGACATGTTCAATCGTAGTGGCATTTTCATTTAAAATTCAACCAATTAAGCGCATTGGCTGTGGGAGAAATTCAAATTTCTCCATTTTGCGTGGTGTGGTTGATTCGGTTTCATTTATGGACAAGTGAAATGCTGAAAAGTGAAAATCCCAAAATGCTAGCGAGAGCAATTTATAATAAAAAATAAACTCTAGAACCCGAGTAATGGTGATGTGAAATTTAAATCTAGTACTGAAATTCACAAGGGTAACATTTTTTGATAGAATGGGTCGAGTTATACCAACCCGATTACATAGCATAATCTTAATATAAAAGATGATAAAAGCCTGATTTAATCAGGTATAGTAATGCAATGATCAGGACTGATTAATCCTATTTTAAGTTGAAGTTGGTGAATCTCGGCACAAAAGAACTATAAATGAGTACTTAATTGATTTGTTTCCGATTTTTTGTAACCATGGCGGGATATTGTTATCGCTTATTATCGCTGCTGAAATAGTGTTATTTGTTTATGTTTTTTTTGTATGTGTAACAAATATAATTGGTCACAAATGTTTGATTTTAATTTGAAGCCTGGTAACTCGTGATTTTTATTTCGCTAAGAAATTTACAACTTGAAATATTTATTATTCTAAATTACAAATGCATTCTTTATTATTAGGAATAGTTACATGTTGTTTGGGATTAGTAGCTTTTTATAGTGAACTTTTAATTCGTATGCATTTCAGATTTTTATATAAAGTACTATTCCTAAACATAACGCAGGTTGAGGTTTGGCTGTAATATGAGAATAGTAATTAATGTACTTACAACAAGCTTTAAAATAATTATTTTGCTCATTGTTTTAATTTAATTCAACCCGACGGTTATCTGTGCCATTTTAACACATTAACGAACTTTAAATTTAATTTTCATGCATCTATTCAGAATTTTATCAAAAATATATACAAAACAGTAATTCAGTTTCATTTGCATGTATATCTAATAAATTGGCAGTAATACATTATAAGTCACTGTTTTAATAAAATATAAGGTTCCATGTATTAAAATATGGTATTCACTTTCTAAGGATTTTTTTTTAAATTATAACCTTAAAGCTCCAACATTAAATTTCAAATGAGTTATTGGATTATTTTAGGAACCAAGTAGGCTTTTTGTTATAATTGAATGCACGATTGTACAGGCTATTTGTGTATCTTGAAGCTTTTATCCCCTTTAAATGATTTAAACACATTTTATTTTTCCTCTTTCAATATTTTATCTGCTTTATTCAATGCTTTTCGGTATTTTTTTTTTATTGAAGATTATTTTTGCATCGCTGTTGGCCACATAAAATGCTTAATGATTAATACGTTTACTCGTCCGCCCATCTTCTGAAATATTATGTGAACAAGCTCATGGAAATGGCACGAAAAAGTGGCAACTTTGTTGTACTGTTATTTTGTTTTCGTAAAACAATGCAATTTTCTCTTTCAGAAACTTATGTTATTGACAATTTTAAAAAAGATTGGCACTCGTACAATGTGAACGCTGTTTATGAGGCTGAATTATGTATTGAACGAAAAACAGTGTAAGTTTTCTTCCAGTTTGTTTCATTTTTAGTGATTACACAGTCTAATAAGCTGTCATTAAGCTTGTCATTTTTTCATGTAATGCCGTAGTTCCTAGTCAGTTGCCATGTGCGTGGGAGCAAATAAATTATAATTTAAAAAAAAAAATTGTTTGTATCTTGACTTTAATTTATTTTTGGTGTAGATGTTTTTAAACAAATATTTTAAAGAGAAAACGTCAGTTTATATTTTAGTTTGAAATATTAATTGAACATTAAACATGGCTTTTGCAAATTTTGAGTAAGTATTGTCAATGTTGGCGATGTCCGTTCCTAATAAGAAAATGAACCTTCATCCTTCATGAGAGAACAATAGAGAAATTCTATTGGTCTTATGTTTAATTTAATTTAAAATGTAACTTGAAGGACATTTTTTTTAAAAAAAAAACTATGCACAGATTTGAAAAAGGAAAATTTATTTATAATACAATTGAAAAAGAAGTTCAATAATAATTGGGTAAAACAAAATCCCAAAATAGAGATATCAATTGTACATAAGTCAACCATTGGTTGTCAAATGTACATGCAAAATATAAAAACAATAATTAAATTGGTGCTTTTTCAGTTTCAAGTATTATAAGTTAATTTTTTTGCTTCAAATCTGTGCCTAGTTTTTATACATTTTGTCGGTCATGTTACATTTTAAATTAAATAAAACTTAAGAATGAGAATTTGGCAGTTCATGATTGTAATAATTAAAATTGATTTGTATGATCATAAATCATATGATCATGTATGATCATAAAAAATTAAGTTTTTATAAAGGTTTTCCAGCTTTATGTTTATACATTTGTAATGTAAGCAAAATTAGTATTGGATGATCAAGGAATGCGTAGGTTTTCCCATATTGAACCAAAAAGTTTCCTTTTTACATATGCATAAAATTGGTATTAACTAAACTTTATTTATTAAAAAAAGCTTATTTTTATCATGATTTAGTTGAAAATTCACATATGGAATTAAATTCTCCACATTTTGTATAAATAAAATTCTTTGGTGGCACTCTGTAAATTAGAAAAACAAGCTGAAGCGCTGTAATGCAACTTACTTTCTGGGTGTAAGATACTCGTTTTGCTGTCACTAGGTGGCTCTCGGTGTCTGCAGTTTCCCGCCTTTACATTTTTGTGAGACTCTATGAAAGGAGTGAAGGGGGGGGGGGGGGGTGAAATGATTTCACTCCTACATCATTCCCATTTGCAAGGATTAATACCTTATCATATACAATAGATGGAAATGTCCATATTTTTAATGATACAGTACATTCCTTGCTAATGGGATCACAGGATATTAGGTCCTGCCGCTTATTAGGACAGAATAATAAGCATATAAAACCGTATAATTGGAATACATTTTATGTTCTCCAATGTCCAATTATCCGGAATGCACCATAGATATTTAATTCGATCATTTACACAATTTCTATGTTTCATGAAAATATAATGGATATGATTTAAATGATAGATAGAGTAATAAAGTACATTATACGCCAAAACTTAAACTCAAATTTTATGCAATTCGATAATTGTCAATTTTATTTTAAATAGTCTAATGTAGGCGGTCATCCCTTTATCATCAGGTAATGAAATTATTGCGAAAATCGATTTTCATATTCAACAACATTGTTTTTTAACGTTCATCTATAAATCTATCAAAATGGGGTTTGATATGAAGTTTAATAGAGCAAAATTTATTTTTATATCTAATGCAAAATTAATAAAGTATTATGCATATTGCACGACAAATTTCGATTTTGTTTTTGCCAAAAAGGATGATTTAATAATGATCATCACAATTTCATGCCGAAAATTCTCAATGTATAATGCATGGGGATGCATGTATGCAGTCTTTATCATAATGGATGGACATGCATTTGTATGTCATCCCTGCTTCAACTGTTAATTAGATTATTTTCAGAAAATCGATTTTCACATTTATCATCATTTGTTTTTAGTTTTTTTCAAAAGTCTACAGTTCTACGTAAATAGGATATGATGTTAAGTGTAATCATGCAAAATCTGTTTTTTTTATCAATCGTTGATGCAGTTTCGTAAAGTATTTCATTTATTTTCGTAATTTACATATGAAACAGCTGCACTTTTAAAACGTGCACGTGTTATTTATAATACAAACTATGCTACAAATTACAATAAAAAATATGTACAGCAAGAGATTATAATTGACAACATATTGAATCAAATACTTTTTAGTGCAATTCCGCCTCGATCACTAATGGTGACTCTGAAATCACTCCCTTATAGATTAGTATAGATTTTATGATAATTTTGTTTGATAATTGAAATTCACATACATGTACATAAAGATGTTGGTATAAAAAATTGAAGCAACTACCTAAACTTGTCGCAGAACATTATTACACGTAGGTTATGTATTAATAACTTGGAAAATACAGCTTTTATAATGTATATACATTTATGTATAGCCTCAACTTTGCTAACATGATTATTTTACACGTAAATATATGTACACAATAATAGGCGGTATTATTAACTATCAATCCATAGCCGCTATAATTATTTATTTAGCTCATGTACGGTATCGATCATTACACAGTTCATGAAACACTACGCTTAAAAGTAATGCAATTTGGGTAATGCATGTCGGATAAAGACCTTTCTGTTCTAAAATTGGTCTCATCAGTCTTGCTGATGTGTATACCTTTATGATACTTGATTTTTCATGTATATATGGTACTGAACGTGTGTGACATGATGTAAAAGTGTGCACTCCATAAATGCCTTTGTAATTAGTGTATAAGATAAGGTTATAATTGATCATCTTTTAAAATATACAGGGTTTTCCAAAAGTTAGTGCCGTCCCACTCTTTTTCTTAAATCTTAAACAGTACATGCAGGAGATATGAAAATTCTGTTAATCCAGTAGTCATGTGTCACCCTTAGCCGTAACAGTTAGAACAAAATGTCTAATTAGGGAAAGGAATACAATGGTTTGTTTGTATGAAATCAAATGTTCTCATCTTCAATGGCAATTATTTAATTTGTTACTTCAATGAAGCAAATTAAATGTCCTAAATTTTCATTTCACTGCAGTGCACCACTGTATTGCAGCGTAGCTATCATTTGGCGTTTATCTCTGTGCTTTAAAAACATTGTAACAACTTTAAATAATTGCCAAAAAAAACGAAAATAGTTCATTTCATATAAAGAGTCCATTCACTTTCCTTTTCTAATTTGACATGTTGTCCTAAGTGTTAAAGTTAAAAAGTTATAATTGGGTTTTCGTGAAAAAATGATCGTAAATGTAAAATCTAATGACATCAGTGGATAGAGCACACATGACTTCCTATTTACCGCATTAACACAATTTTCATAACAATAATAGTTAAACAAAAATGTGATGTGGCACTGTATTTTGGACACCTATCCCCCCTGTATGTTTTAGAAAATAGTCTTTCGTTTGTCATTTGTCATGATTAACATTGACCCTGATAATTGCCTTTCCTTATGGATTACATCACATGGTTACTAGCATTTTATGTAACTACACTTGCGTCATCACGTTCTTTTCAAGGTCTGTTTACTGTCTTCAATGTTGATTTCTTAACAGTACACAGATTTGTGTAATTCTGGGTTTAACTTAAGTACACGTAATAACGAATGACGGAAGCAGATGTCTAGCCTCGGTTGCCAAGAATTTGAAGACTTCCATATCAATGACGTCATATCTGATATTAAAAACCGTTATGACAATTTCAATATATATTCAATATTGACAGTGTTCAAGTCTGGTTTAAGCAGATTGTTATGCAGATCTACCGAACACAGGAGGTTTTTTTCCGGGACCTTAATTGCAACTAAATAATCAATAAAAAGGAAAGGTTTCCTGACCTCCATTTTATTGCTCTGTTTATTGACCTTGTGCGGGGGGGAACGTTTGATATGAATGCTAAAGCGATCGATACTGTAATTGGTTTTAAAATGACAAATTACAACTACATGCATTACCACTGTGCCAAAGGCGAATTAATGGTAAACTCAAGACTGAAGGTGTTTCTGGGGGACTGCATGGCAGCAAAGATTTTATTAGTTTGCTGGTCGCCAAATCAATTTCACCGTTAGCACACAAAAAGAGAGCAGTGCACTCGACCTGCTTATTATGTTTATCACGTTGTTCGAGTATATTATGGAAGATTAAGCTGACCAGTCTCCAAAGCTCGTAACCCGCATTTCAGTATTATCTTTTCGTTTTTCAGTGTCTGTAGTGTGGACGACAGACCATGCTCACCATTTTTAGTTAAAAGTGAAGAGGGCGCCATTGAATGTCAAGTAATCAGAACCAAATTTTTAAGGGGGAACTGAACTGACTCTGAACTGCATGTTTTGCTATGAGGGAAATTTTGATACATACTTTTAAAAA
>JAQGCC010000430.1:0-37520 GCA_034698905.1 Xestoiulus laeticollis
GGTCAAACTGTGGTCAAGGTTTGACTACAGGTTACTTGACCACAGATTTTACCAGCGTTGGTAAAACCGGCCATAAGAGTCCTATTATTTGAAGCATGATGGTTGCAAATTTATTTAACATCGTTTTCTTCAATATAAAACAAAAATAAGATGAGGATATAAAAATGCTTACAATCCAAAGAGTGCAAATCTAGCTTAGATATGAAATTAATCAAAATATTGCCATAGTGATTAAAATTTTAAAATACTGTAGGTTAAGCTCACAGGAAAGAACAAGAAATATTAAAAACTTGCAAATGTTCATGAGTATGTCTCGTAAATACATCTTAAGCATCTTATTTTAACATCTAACTTATAATATTTTTATATTTATAATTAATAAATCGTATTTCGTGAACATTTGAATTCAAAATATTTTGATTTACTATATGGTACTAAATAATATACATTCAACCTATGGAAATATGCAGTATACTGAAAGATAAGACCGTCGATTTAAATCCAAAATCAAAACAACGTTACTTTTATTACAAAGCTTGAACTGATCTCTAAACACTATTGTTTCTATTGTATTAGTGCTACCAAAACACTGATAGCGTTTATGTGCTACATACAGCTGTGCTTACGAGAGTTATCAGCTCACTATATATTAATTGCGAGTGATTGCACTGATATCTAAAAGCAGAATGCTAATAAAGTAACTTTTTTCAAGCTAAATTTAACTTTTATTGGACAAGTAATAATTAACTGTGCAGATCGAGAATATACATGTGCATAGCACCAGAGACACATCACAGATGCACAAGGCTAAATGTATTCTTATTTGTTTGTAGAAATTAGCAATGCAAACACTATTCATTATTTATTTATTTTAGGTTCTACGTGAAATTTATCTTTCAGTATCATCGTACAAATTGGGATTGGCGATGCATTTTAGGTGCTGGTTTTAGCAGAGATGGATTTCTCATAGACAAGACACGTCATGAACCGAAAGGCTTTTGAAAATCATTGTTCGCCAGGAAGTCGATGATCCCCGCAGCCCTTTGCGGATTATTTGTCAATTGGGAAGAAAAATATGGGCTCAAATGTCTTTTACAGGCCTCTTTCTAAATCCCAAGTGTGGCCATTGCCTTTAAAACAGCGATTCAAGCAGGTGATAAATTCCATTTCTGTAACAAAAAGTGCTTTCATAAATAAGAAAAGACTAGGTGGAAATTAATTTTTAAAACTATACCATTCGCTACATGCATTTTTTATTTCTGCGTTGAGAGATAGAAACTTGATGCTTATAGTTATAGTGCATCTTATATGCAACTAGGGTCGAGGGACCGAAAACCATTTAAACTTGTGCATTTTGGAATAGATGAAGATGAATCAAAATTAAACTAATTCAAGTACCTGCTGATGGTACTGTATTTTCACAGGTTAAATTTTCATTAGATTATAGTAAAATGTAGTGGCCATGTTGGAAATACAATGCACCATCCTGAATTGCTAAACAGTAACATTGCTAATTTCCATCCGAAGCAATTTCAATACTTTGCAATGTGCTATACTAATTTTCATAAAAGCTTCAAATCACAACTGAGTGTACACTTAATATGCATCTAAAGTAGGCCTATTTATAGTGCAACAATTTCTTGCTACATTTTATATGTAACTGGTTGAGAATATTTCCACATTCACGTTTCTATATAGGCACTCGCATTAAATCGTTTTGTGCACAACCGGAAGGCATTCTAGGATAAAAGTAATTCTCGAGCATTAGGTACAAGTCGTGCAACGCCAGAGAGCAAGCCAAGATTAATTTCAAAACACGTACAATTTCTTCTTGGGTCACGCAACTGAACGTATTTTCAGCGAGGCTCATGAGATTATGTATGAGCTACTGCCAAGTAAGTCTTCCAAAGTAGGGCACTTTCTGAGGATAGACCTTCATAAAATAGCATCATATTATAATAAAAAATATCTCACGTTTGGGTTTCGAAAACACGTATTATTCGATCTCAAAAATAGCATCTGAAATAGACCTCGAAAAAAAATTATCGCCGGCTTTTTTTCCATATCAGTTCAGATTCAATAATAAAAATATGTTTGTATATACGTGTTCATGTGTGAAGATCTTAAAATAGCAGGGGGTTTCTTCGAACCATACATGTGTATACACGTATTGTATAGTACAAACATTTCTGGCTTTGTTATGAAAACTGTATTTCTCGCTTTTTCAAGATCATGATATGATATTGTTCTTTAGATTACATTTTTCTACCAAAAATTCTTTTGTCAACCATGTACACTTCGAAAAAGAAAAACAGTAATGTTGCCTGAAACTAGTTGCAAGGATGTAAAATTGGCTAACCTATTTGATTCTATATGGTCACTTTACAAAAAAACTAGCACACAAAAAACGATTATTTCCTTGCTTAATCAAAAAGCACAAAATCAATTGCATAAATCCAAATAAAAATAATTCCCAGGTGACATATATGTTAGAATGATTTCCCCACAGATTAAACAACCTTTGCTGCTTGGATTAAATCTCAAAAGAAGCTGAATTCACCAAAAATTTTTATATTTAATTGGAATTTTAAATCAACCATTAATTGCAAATTAGCTCTTCGAGTCCTAAAGCAAATGTACTTAATGAATATGTAAAGTTTTAACTTAAGTTAAAACTTTAAATCCATTAAAACTCCTTAAAAGCCATTAATGATGCATATTCTACAAATGACTATTCTAAATGTTTTTACGTTAAAATAAATACGACACAAGCTATCGATATTGCACAGCCGCCATTTTACAAAATGGCCTCCAAAAGGCGCGTAAACAAAATATGTTCAATTAACATTTTAAAATGTTACAAAATACACATGAACCCATCATAACTACTGCAGGGGAAGCTATACAGACAAAGATATGTAAAGCTGATGTAAGTCGTCAGTAATAGTTTTTTTGTAATAAACATTCATAATGTTAGCAAGACTTCATGGCCACCCTGTATATATCAAACTCCTTTTTCGATGATCCTAAAATGCACCATCATACCGTCAGCATTGTTCCAAGGGCATTTAGAGGCAGAACAACCAACGGATCTCCACGGATAATGGAATGGCTCGTGTTGTCGCGCATGCGCAGTGTGATCCAGGCATCGCCTCCAGTAGCATTGGCGTAGTGGCACACGTATGCGTCTACGTACGTGTTGCGGCTTAGCTGTCACCTCGCTTTAGGCAATTGAATGACTCCATTATTGTAGGGTCTGCGAGGGATATTCATTTCCAAAGCCACTTTCTCTGCCTTTTCCAAATGCTCGTCATCATTTGTCGTTGCGCAACCATAGAGATGGTGGGGCGCCTGTACAAGGCTTCCATTGTTTTATGTGTTTTTGAATATGCCAGCTGCGTTGCTTTTTAATCTCGTCTGAAAAGCCTTTTCATCGCTATCTCTTTTTCATTTGTAAAAATAAACAAGCGTTAAACTAGCGTGTGAATAATGAAAAGCCATTTTGCGTGCAGGTACAACTCCCCATCAAGGCAAAGGAGCCTTTGACATGCCAGAAAAACATTCAAGCAGAAGAGGTCATGTCTTCACTTGGCTATTTAAAGTCTGACCCTCTTAGGCAGGGTACCGACCAAAATGGTGAGCATGTGGTGATATGGCGACTTTGCAACGCGCCATATGCCACAAAGTCACAATACCACCACATGCTCACCATCTTGGGCTTTATTTACACTTGTTCTATCATCTTATTATAGCCATTCCACTCTTGATGGTCACTGGAAGCATGTGCTTTATGAATGGTTCCAATGCATGGACCTTGTGGCTTAATTGCTAGTGCATCCTGCATCTTGACCAGTCTAATATATACACCAACCATCTTGCTTTGACTAAATCACACCCACCTTATAGTCAATATCATGTCAAAGAAGTTACATCAATGCCTATGGTTGTGGTGTGGGCAGTTCTATGTTGGCCTGCAAGATGCACTCCTATTGGTTCATTTTGGATTTCTGTATTGGGAAGTAGTCAGATTCTACTGCAGATCTTAGGGTAAAAACGTTGTGCTATAGTGCTATCAGCGATTAAAGAATCGCTTCATTCTAGAATGAATCTTGGATGATTCTGGAATCAATGATTGCAATCGAACATCTTGTTTTCTATACCATTCAGAACTCATTAAAATCAAGAATGATTCTAGAAAAGACAAACTCGTTTGTGTCCTGGATTCATGCTAGAATCATGAGCTGCTCAATTCTTTGATGCGCCGCTGAACTATGTGCGGGTCCTAAAGACATGCCATGAGTCATGTCTTTATTAATCTTTATGATTCTTTAGAATGTTTTATACCCTTAGTATTTAGCATTTCATTTTCTTCAATAGCATCATATAACATAATTTCAAAATGTGTTTTATTATATAGTGTGAATAAAACCAGCTAGAAGGGGAATGTTGTATTTGAAGTAATCAGAAGCTAACGTTTGTTGTAGGAATTAAAAAAAAACGCCAACGTGTTATATGGCTTCGGTAACATTTATTTTTCCACTGTAAAGAGGGGTTATTGAAACAGCTTGCATGTTGCTCCGTTTTAAGCTTTTTCTCCCCTTAAAAACGTTGCAGTAAAATGCGGGTTTCTGCTTCGACGCGATATAGAGAATCACTTGATGTGCTTGAAATAGCGGAAATGACCTGAATTTTGCCTCACCAACACATGCACTTTGACTAATAAAATATAATGATAATAAAATATATGTATACAAAGCACTCTTAACAATTGAATTTTGCGTTAGCCAATGAAGAAGAAAAGCGTAGGTTCATATACGCATAGCAAACTCAAGTTTGCACTCTGGCTATTTAACTCACGGTCACCAAGAAAACTCAGCAAAATATACGATTATCATTTCGCCTTCGCCTTAAATAACCATAAAAACTGCAGTAATAACGTTTCTTGTTTTCAAGATGGTTATTCAAAATGTTTTTTATATCCGTGTAACTAAAAGTGTATAGCTAAATATTCATTCAGAAAAAAAAGTATTCACTGTTAATGACTTTTATAACTACTTTCTACGTGATAGCAATGCTATCCATGTGCTGTCATGGTCTAAATACAGTTGGTTAAATTGGTCAATGAGAAACCACACCTATTCCCTTGTTTGTTACGTGTGATAGCGTTTCGAACACAACCTGAATGCTTATGAGGGCACGCCTTTCAAAATGACATCAGCTTTTCTATATGTGTTGTACATTACAGAACATGTACATGTATGCTATGCTGGTAGTTGTCTACTGGTGGACAACCAGCATATGCCTTAAATCCTGGAAATGTTACTGATTAAAACAATAATGAAAATGTTGCAATGCCTCGTTGAAATTTGACTACATTTCGGTTTACCAGAATTATCTGCTATCCAATCTATTTGTGTGGTCAACTTGAGTTTGGCACATTTTAGATTGCAATTCCCTGTTGAAAAATTTATTGTATGAGATCCTGCTTTTGAGATTGGGGAAAATCCCAATAGAAAATTATAAATCTTATGGAATATTTTCTTATAGTATAGTAGGATTTCATAATACATGTATATTTAAAGACTCCTAACATTTTCTTACTTAAGGGACTCGTGCCATATAGTCTAATATAATAAAATCCCTTAAAAATTGGGTCCCATTGCTTGTCTCACATTCACGTATTCTCATTATAGGCTAATTAGCATATGTTTCATAATCTCAAATTATTCTCAGAGTATTTCTTTTAGAGACTGATTAAAATTTTTCACTTTGGCATGATCAGATAAAATAATATTTGAATCGTGAAACATTATTGAGTCTTGAAACATTATTTGAATCTTGAAACACCGTTTGAGTCTTGAAGCATTATTTGAGTCTTGAAACAATTTTTATTCTTGAAACATTATTTGAGTCGTGAAACATTATTTGATTCTTGAAACATTATTTGAGTCTTGAAACATAATTTCAATGTTGAGACACTGCATGATTGAATCTTGAAGCATTATTTGAGTCTTGAAACAATATTTTAATCGTGAAGCATTCGTTTAGTATTGAAACGGTATTTGATTCTTAAAACGGTATTGGAGTCTTGCAGCAATATTTTACTCTTGAACCAGTATTTTAATCTTGAAGCTTTATTTTAGTATTGAAACAGCATTTGAGTCTTGAAACGGTATTTGAGTCTTGAAACACTATTTGAATTTTTTAACAGCATTGGAGTTTTGAAAAGGTATTTCAGTATGTGATGATATAATCTGTAAGAATTGTCTTAAGACGATTTGTCAAAATTATTAAGCAATAATTAGTAAATTATTTTAACAGCAAAATTGACAAGTACAACGAACACATTGTGTTAAACGAAATTGTTCTAGTTGTCAACAGAAATACTACTAGCGTTAGCAATAACTTCTACAGACTCAACAACGATGACGGTTTCGACCCTCTGCACTGAATTAATCACGACTTTAACAAGATCTCTTGTAGTTGTTTAAAGTTGTTAAAAAAAATAGGGCGCCCGCTGAACCACATAGCAATTTCGCAAGAAATGCCAGAAACAGGAGTGCAAAAAAAAGTTGTTTTACTTATGCCATGACAAGGAACAGCAAGAATGAATTTATATTTAGAAACTAACGTGATTTGGGGCAAGTTTCATTTTGTAAAAAAAAAACTTGTACATTCGGTAAAGGCAATCCCTGTTTGGCCAACCCTTGCAATATCGCGAATGTTACGTTCAGCCCAATAGTAATAAATCAACTGTACATGAACCTCTTTTAGCATCGCAATAAGATGCCAGAAATACTCAACTAGGTTTACGTTGGCCGTTAATGTTTGTAAACATACACGGTAAATGAATTTATGTTGAAAGTCTAATTTCGATTGTCAAAATAACCTCGATTAGAATGTATGTATTCTTAACGAAGAAGATGCGTGACAAATAAGCATTGAAAATTTGCTTTTTGCGCTACTTAGATCTTCCATGACCGAGGTTTAAAAGTTTGCTCAATCCCTTTCTACGTTTTCTACAAAAATCGATATCACTGCATGCCCATTTTGCCGGATTAAAAAAACGTACGTTAATTCGGGGGCACGACGGAGGATTAATTAGAAATGAAAATATCGGAATTCAGTTAATCATGCCAAATGATTAGTTCTTCAAAAAACATTTGGACAAAACTCCAACATGCTACATTAGAAGCATGTTGTGATGCATGTGTAAACGCGCCTATTAAAAAGCAGCATTCTGAGTGAAATCCTGCGGACGACTCATATATGGATATATGTCGTGTTGAATCTATTTGTTCTAAGCTTCCGTAACCAGGATTTTTTCTGAATACAGATAAGATATTATAATTCGTGAACGGACATGATATATTTACATATATATATATTTTTCATCTTAAAACAATGTTTCAGGGCCCTTTCACACCGAGCGATATTTGTCGCCACAACACGCCTCAAACAGGGCTCCACAAGTAAAGCACATGGCATTTTTTTTATAAAATCATTGAATTGCTATTTCGTAGAAAAATTAAATTAAAAGGAACCTTATTTGAGGCATGTCGCCTCAGTATAGGAACCAGTATGCTCTCTTACACTACAATTCTGCATTACCACTCTGCTCTCTATCAGCAGGCTTACTATCCCGTTTTAAAGACCTCCACCTCAGTAAAAATGAATTTTGTAACAAGTGATGCTTTATTTTGCTACTTTACCAGCAGGTGGCGATACTATCGCGTTGGTAATAGTCGGCCATTTTCGGCCGCCCAAGAATCGCTCTAGTGAGCATATGTTCCTATATAGTGTGTCGCGGCGACTAATATCGCTCCGTGTGAAATGGTTTGTAATAAGTGCAAAATGAACCACATTTCGAAGATAAATATTTTATTTCAATATTCTGCACAATTTACTGTAGCATTAGCCCCAGGCCCCACTATGCTGGAAACGCGCGTTCGGCTAGCCTCAATCAGGGCATCAAATTTAATTTAAATTTTAGTGCGAAAATTCTTTTTGAATTAAAAAAAAGCATTGTTTGAGGCTAGCCAAACGCGCGTTTCCAGCCTAGTGTGGCCCGGGGCTTAGGAGCCATTTTTTTTAAAAAAATACAAGGAGTACGAATTTTGAATTTCGATTTGTGGGATGTGTGGGAGGGTAATTAACGTACCGTACAATCGGCGCAGCTCCACTTGATGGAGTAGCGTTGGAGGCAGTCGTAGCGGTTGAGGATCTGATCGAACTCACAATAAATCCTTCTAGCCTGTACGTCGAGTACGTGCAGCTCGTCGAGGGTGTCAACACATTGGGGCTCCGCAGCGCGGGCCAGGGCACGTAGGCGCCCTTCTCCCAGAGCTCGTGCGACCTTGAACGGGGCACAGAACTCCAGTCGCAGGCTGTCGAGGGCCTCGCGGCGCCCCCTGCCGGCGGCGGGGTGGGAGCACGCGTCGCGGGCCGCCGCGGGCGTCAGGTAAGAAAGGCACTGGTTTTGCTGCTGCGGTCGGGCGGCGCACGGGGCGCCCGGGGCCCTCAGACACTGGCTGGCGTTGGGGCGGGCGAGGATGTTGAACGAGTAATTGGCTAAAAAATCGGGGGCTATCCAGGGGTTTCGGCCGATGCGGTCCTGGGGCCCTGCGGCAGCGCCGCTAACGGTCGGCCCCAGCATGGCGAGCGCCACCGAAAAAGAGAGCAGCTGCCGAGCGAAGCACGTCCGCCATCTCCTAAGCACGACTTCCCTGTGCGGCTTTTTCGTTAACCGGTTCCCATCCTCAGATGCCAATGTCATATTTCATTGGGTATGGTTTAGGAACCGCGGCGAGGTCGGGTGAGGGGCGCGCCGGCCGCAGCAGCCTTCACGCGTGGAGACGACGACGACGAAGCCGCCGCCAAAACGAGCATGGCGCCACGGCCGCGACTGGCGGCGGAGGGGCAGCGACCGGCGACGGGGGGACGGCGTCGACACCCCGGCAGCGGAGGAGGAGGAGGAGGAGATGGAGGAGGAGGATGAGGCGATGCGGCCAAATTCCCGATCGAACCCCCGGCCTAATTGCACTTGTGTGCCCGGTGTAGCAGCTCCATTTCGGCGACAGTTTTGCGCACTCATGCTGCGATTGTCATGCGGGGCTCGACGCCATCTTTCGGCTGGCCCAAACGGCCGAGCATCGCGCATGCCCACTGCGATTACGCAGGAGGGGGCGGTGGGCTGGGGGAGGGGATGGGATAGGGGGGGGGGTTGCCCCGATTAACGCTGAACCATCGAGCAACGACAAATTATTCTTCTTCTTTTTTTACTTGCTCCCAAACCGATCGATTTTTTTAGGGGTTGGAAAAAAAAAAAAATTCACGACCGACCACAAAATCCGCACACAAAAATCCGCGGAGGATGATTTTGGGGGGAGGATGGAGGACCGATCAGCACTTCAAACTGTCGGGGTGAAAAGAGGAAAGGGGGGGGTAATACCGACTAACCGATCAAATTCGCCACTTTTTTTTTTTGATTTTTCCACCACCTTTTTTCCGATCTTCTGCTTCTTTCTAAGACGGAGCACAAAACCAAATCCGTCGAAAGATATTTACACGGAAGTATCCGACGAACGATGAAAGTGAGAATGGAAAATCCGCACTACGGAGCACATCGGTGGATCCAGAACTGCGAAGGCGGCGCTAAAAGATGGTGACGGTGGCGGCCGAATCGGATTTTTCCGGTCGCATTTTTTTTCCGCTCGTTTTTTCGCCACTTTTTGTAAAGGGGGGGGGGACCTAATCCGCGAGCCGAGGTCGGGAGTGATCTGGATCGACGATCCTCTATCCGACCATGGCGACGGCGGAGAAAAAAGCCGTCGAAAGGGAGGAGGCCTCGGAGGCCAGCACACGCATCACGCACAGCACAGCCGCGTTTTCAGATGCGAACGACGCTGAAGTAACGGGAAGCGGAAGCGAGGAGCGCCCCCTGGAGCCCGGAACGGCTGAGGATAGGGCCACCGCGCATGCGCATTACTCTAAGGGATAAGCAACGCGACCGATCGATAAGGAGGCGGATTTTTCGCGGAGGAGTGCGGCGGTGCGGCGGCGGCACTCCTCCGCACTTCAACCCCGTGGACGGGGAATAAGCTTCGCCGATGTTGGAGCTTGACGGTCGGAGTTCCCGAGAGCCCCGGCACCCGGAATAGGAGAACGAAACCCGGAATCTGAGAGGGAAAAGTTAACCCGGATTTTTTTTTTTTTTTTTTTTTTGGAAGTTTTGCAATTTGGAACTCAGGTAAAAATGCAGGTAAGGTGGTGCTCTCGATATGTTTTTCGAATACAAGATCTAGGCTTGCTCATGAGGAAATTTTAAAAGGGCTTATAAAAAGTGAAATTATTAAAAAAAAACTGCAATGTTTCGAACAAAAAATGGCTGTAACAGGTCGTGTTACTGCAAACATTGCGATATTTATTACATTTATAACGATAAGTTAAAATTAAAGTGATGATGATATTTTTTAATAGAAATATTCGGAAAAAACGTTAAAAGTTAACTAACGAATTTCTCATAATTTCCATTTTTGTCTATAAAAGAACTAATAAAATTGCCAGTCAAAAATCTGCAAAAATTAGGTTGTCTTGCTTGATCCTGCCTCATAATTTCCATTGTTTGTTTATCGTTGTGTTGACAGGCTCAATCAAGACAACGATTCATAATATTAACCCGTAATAATCTGAAAAAATCATATATATACCATTGAGTAGTGAGATTTAGTTTTTGAAATTTATAATTTTAGATAATTATATTGTTGTTGAAAAGCCTACTTTTTATATAAAAATAATGAAACTTTTACATTTGCCCTGGCAAATTCATATCGTAATGGTTGTTAATTGCTGAAATGACCTATATGATTCTGGACAGGAATGTTTGAATCACCGCAGTGATATCTGTAACAATATCAGTACAAGTGAACATCTGAAAATATATATAATAATATTCATGACAATCGCGTATAATAATAATACATGTATATTTCGTGTTACGTGGATGTATATACTGCCCCTATACATAGGCAATCAGTACATGCACCAAGATGCTACAGAAAAGCCTTGTTTAAGGGGCAGCGTACGTCATTTGCTGGACATGCACAAGTAGGATCTTTGTAGGTTCTGAACCTAATTAATATATTTCATCGGAATCCAATTATACCGCTTGGATGACTGAATAAGTGAAATGTACTTAAAATGAATAATTTTTGAACTTTTTTTCTATAGTCTGTCATAAAAACTAGTTCGGACCATTTGTTTGTGCGTTGATTCTTGAATAATTATGTATTGAAATCTATATTTTGAAAGAGACGAGGACCATTATTTTTATTGATCTGATTCCTCTAGGTCAAGTGTGTGTAGAATCGCTGATGCGGAAACGATGACTCGTTTGATGGGATGCACCATATACGGATGTTTATCACGAATATTGGTTACCAACTACTATCAACAAACAGGAAATCTGCATTCGGATATATGGTATTGCACGGCAAATGCACGACCGGATTTAGATATACGCATTCTTGCATTCATCGAACAGATGGCTAAACAATGATAAGTTCACTTCAATAAGAAGTGCCTCCAATTTGTATCACGACTGCATATGCTTAAAATGACAACTGCAATAATGTTAAAAGTGTTATGTAAGGACAAGCTAATTCTAAAATGACAAGATGTCAAATGAAGTTGTTGACAAAAGACAGCACTGACTAAAAAAATCATTAGCAGCGTATCATTCCGATAAAAATCATCCTGGATAAAATAATATTCTCTCCAAGAACATGCATAAAATGTGCAAATCCCAATTTGGGAGCCATGTATAAAGTATGAACCTGTTTGAAAGCATGTCCTGTCCAAAAGCATATTTTTCACTTATCCCAAGAGTATGCTTTTAGACAGGTTTTACTATATTGAGATAAAGAGTTGTATTACTTTTTGTAAGTGTAAAATCATTTCCAATTTACTGCTACAGCAGAACCCGTCTAAAATCGTACTCTTGGGACCAGTGAAAAATATGATTTTAGACAGGACATGGTTTCAGACAGGTTCATACCTATACATGTATGTCCCAAGTCGGGACCGGCACATTTTACACTCTTAGAGAGTATATTCATTTACACATCAGGATGCTTTTGATTAGGTTGAATTATAGGCCAATATTAACATTAAGTTATAAGTATACATAAAAGTTCGAATAACAAATGTCTTCCATATACATTACATGCACGTTTTTAATCAATTTTAGGCAAATAAACCTCCGTTAAAGTAATATATTCAAGTACAATATTTGAATTAACTTAATTCACTTTATTTTTTATAAAAATCATAGAAATTTATTGAAACACAATTAAAATGCTTTGTAAAAAAAGCAAGTATATCTCATATGCATGTTGATTGTATTTTAACATTGTACAATGATTATGATATATTTATAAACAATGTACAAGTTGTACATTGTTAGAGATGAACAAGTACAGATCATTTTAGACCACATACACATGCATGCGCATAAATTTGAACTAACCTGCCTTAGATTTAAAAAAAAAACTTATAGCAACTAAATTAAATACGCATTTTAAAGTAATAAGGTGTTTTGGGCATTTGTGGCGAAGCATCCCAATGTCTGTTGAAGGATAATTATTATCCTACTCCCCAGGGAAGCCTGGGAAAAACTGCTATCTGCTTTGTACGCAAAAGAGCGTAGGAACAAACACAATAGAATGCACGAGAAAATAGAAGACTTAATTTTAACGAGAAGCCAGAATGCACATAAAGCCATGTACGGTATTAATTATACAAGCTTTAATTATAATTTATAAGTATTAATAGCTATGCAGACACAATAATCGCTGTGAAAACGTGGAATATATTAGCATGAAGGCAATTTTTTCAGTGTGGGTATAAACTAAAGTAGATGGGGAAATCCCTTGATATCCAGAGATCGAACATATTGCTAATCCACACTGCAAATTTTTCCAAATATTCTCATATATACATTGTGAAACGACATTCATATACAATGGCAAAATTCTCATCATTAATGGGGTAATGTACGAGGGTGGAAATGTTCACTAGAATTACAGTCTAAACATCAAATATTCCAGCATAATGAAAAAAACTGCTTCTTTACGAATCAGTTGAGGCAAGAGCTTTTCTATGTCCCTCAAGGGAAATCTGCACTAAAATAAAAGATTAAATGCTTTCTTTATTTATGTTGTTTATCTTAAGATGCACCAGCGATATCTATTCGAACCGTCGTGATAATTTGACAAAAAAAATTGAGATACGTTGGAAGGTTGTATGCATTCAATGCAAGCATTATTTTTGCTTTTACTTAGCCTTTAACTATGCTTTAGTATCAAACCCTACAATATTACATGTTTTATAACATCAAATGAGGAAAAAATTACCCCTTTTCCATGCCTTAATCCCAGTGTAATTGAATTTCATTGCAGACTTTCTAAACATTATAACAGTTATGAATATCTTGTTTATTAGCCTTCTATCATACATTTTTACTAGCAAAGCAAGCCGTTTTTTAGTTTTACGGCGTACTAATATTTCTCATACTAATAAAGAGGGTGGACAAAATGGAAACACTAATGATAAGTTTCACCGAGCGTTTTTATATTTAATAGGCATTAAATGGTCCATTTAATTCAGGTTAGCTTTCGGAGCATTTCACTAAGGATAATTTTCACCTAATAAGCATTAGAACGTCAATTAACAAATTTTAAATTGACGATTTAATAGAGATTTGCAAATAACAATTTGTAATTAAGCAGTTAGTTGGCTTAATTTTCAAAATGCAATGACGTAATATTCTATAATGACGATATAAATAAATTGTGCAGTAACATTGGTTGAAATGCAGGAACTTTATATAAATTGTTTGTTTAATGCTTGATTTTCAACTGAAAATTGTTTTTTTTTTTGAAGGGGGACTGCTACGATTAAAAAAGAGCAGTAATTACTTATAAGCATTAGCACTTTAGCATCTCAGTGCATGCACAATACATGTACAGTATGTACTTGAAAACAATTATTTACATAAGGTAGCATAAGTGTGACATTAAAAGTGGCTGAATCAACTCTTATTTTTTTGCAATTTGACAATTATTTAAAATATATATTTATATATACATTCATGATGCTTTAGATATTAATTTTTAAATATACAGTATTATGTTGAAATTTTCTCGTTTACTGGATACGTACAATAGGAACAATATAGTACTATCATTAGCACTGTACAAGTTTGCAGTGGTCAAAGGGTAGCAGATTTCAATGACTTTTTCACCTTAACTACTTTCGAGGAACTGACCAGAGCCAAATGCAAGTAGTTTCGGCTAGGCACGCGTTTATTTAGAAAAAAAATGGTAGCACTAACCATAATTGGACTAAAATATATATTATTTAAAGTATGCCTGTCTGGGGAGCAAAGTGCATATCCTGTGTTTATACTTTCAAGCCATGTGGACTTATCCACTTACATGTATGTGGGTTGAGTGTAATCAAATCTGATGTATAAAAGCTAGCAGAAAAAAAAATATATAGCTTTTCAGATAACCACAGTTTATAAAATATGCATGTACGTCTATAATCAAGGTTATGATGCTAACCTTTTTGCACGCAATACAGCATTACTTTTTTCCATCCCATTGCATCGCTCATTCTAACTAATAAACCATTAAGTAAAAATAAAAATGGGATAGGTGAGAAACTAATATGGGCTATTTCATGCAAGTGCCAGTTAAGTAACAATAATATGCGTTAGGAAGTGTGAACATTGAGCACGCAATGCCCTTCGAAAGACCCATTTCTAAAGGGTTTAATCTGTGAAATGATCTCTAAAAGGGAGTAAACTAACAGTAAACCTATTTTGGGAAATCTTTTATAGGGATATTCTCGAAACTATAAATTGACCATCACGTAGTTTAGACTGAACGTTTGGGTATCAAAAATAACAACTACAGTAGAACCTGTCTAAAATAAGCCTGTGTAAAATAATATCCTCTCTAAAATAATAAAATGTGCCGATTCCGACTTGGGACCCTTGTATAAAATAATATTCCTCGATAAAGTGATATTTAATATTTTTAATGATCCCAATGATCTTTTAAGTGAACATCAACAATAAAACTGTAAAAAATATCAAAAATGGTATACATGTAGTGTCGACCAATAGCTAGTGACTCATTAAGGATTCATAAAGGGGAAATTCCCCATTTTGCATCTGTATACAATGTAACATATTTACAGATGAACCTGTCTAAAATAATATTTTTCCCTGGGCCCAAGACTATTATTTTATACAGCTTTTAATATATATATATTGAAGCTACTTGTCACGAGCATTGGTCATTTAGTTTGAGACAATATGGATTTTGATGTGGAGAAACATACTTTAAGGACATGTGGTATTGGGTCCTGGAAACTTATTCCTATCACTGCCTCCATATCCAACTTAGAAGATTTCTGATCATAGCTTTCTATCTGTCAACTAAAATACACCTGACTATAAGTGCTGTTTCGTGTTTCTCCAACTGTTTATTGACCAAAGATAAACAATGGAGACGTAAGGATACAAAAACCTTCTGTTGTGATATATAAAAAAAATCGTTGCTAGATGGCGTCTAATTCCTTTTAAGCAAGAAAATAACCAACATTTTTAGTAAAAGAGATAGTGACAATATGTTTATCCTTGCCCAATATGGACAAGTATTTCAAACTATTTTTTTAGACATTTTTAATTGGAAGCATAATGTAAATTATTCTCCGATGCAGGTGATTTTTTTATGGATTAAGTTAAAAACAGCATAAAGCATGGAGCATAGCATGGCCTTAAAATGCAGCGTTTCTATTGGGCAATCGGATATTCCCACCATCGGGAAACCAATCGAAATACTGCATTTCAATGCCATGTCATGCTTCATGCTATTCCATGCTCTACGCTGTTTTTACCATTAGATTTAATTAGGAATGCTCTAATGAATCATGAACAGAACAGTAGAAATTGCGCTGGCATGTGGTTTGTGTTAAATATAATGTATTTACAAACGTATTGCGAAATTCTACAACACTTGCTATACGTTGCTACATGCAGAATTAAGCAACACCCTCGACCCACATGCGCTTAAACAGCTGTGTGTGAGCCAAGATAGTTTACATAAAAAAGTTCAACATCAATTTTGAAGGATACCAAATGTTTTTCCAAATTAGGAACGAAAAGCTGTTTCATTGTAAATCGAAAAGAACATGGCTTTGGAGTTGTCAGTGGTTGCCTACGATAAGGGTTAACAGTGATTCTACTGCCATGCAAAGAAAACAGGAAAATTGTGTCTGGCTATGAACAACATAATCTATTTACATGTATACCTTTGAATATCGTCAATAAAAAAAATTACGAATATGGTACAGGGCGAGTTAGCCTGTGCCAATATTCACAAGTCAATATTTGGTTTTAAGTTTGAAATTAGCTCCACAGCCTTTCACTAAGGACAATTTTCATCTGATAGGCATTAAAGCTTCAATTAAAGTGAGTTTCTAAATTGATGATTTGATAGAGATTGGTAATGAAGCCGCTAGTTCGCTCAATTTTCAAAATATAGTAACGTAATATTCCATGACAACGATGGAAAGAAATTGTTCGTTTTACTGTAGCAGAATTGGTTGAATGAAGGAACTTTTGAGTTAATTAATATCTGAAATATAAGAAAAAATAACTTATGTGTTAGAAAAATAACTGTCCATCTATTGAATTTTCAATACGCAATAAACTCAATGTGAATTTTACGATCTCGCCAACATGTATTTCGTCTAAACCGTATATCTGATTTAAGCCACGTAAAATATTAGGTTCTCTCACGGTGGGAATTTTATATAAAAAAAGCCCTTTCGTATATTAAAACTCTTAAAATTGTAGGAGAAATTTCATAGAATGTAAAGTGAAATTCCTAGTAAATTTGGTAAATCCAGTTTGAATATAAAGTACAAAACTGATACATGTAAATATGGTAAGCATCTGTACATCTGTTTGAATATAAGATAGCAACATTCCTAAATGGTTAAGCTACGTTTTTGTTTAGTTGACGGAGGCTTGAATGGGCTGGCCGAACTTGCAATATTATGTATTGTGGCGACGGTGATTATGCTAAAATGGCGCTTCATCAATTAGCCTTAAATTCATATGTACAGTGTAATGATAGGTAGGAAGACAAGTCGTGTTTTGTTGGTCAAATAGGAAATTGGCACCTCTCAGCCTCCGTCAATGCGAACTTAGCCAAATGTGGCTAAAATATAGGTTAGATCGTTAGCATAACTAATGTTTTTTTGAATGGCTTCAATAGGTGTTGTACCTTCAAACTAAAAAAAGTTTTGAATGCGTTTCATTTACAGAAATCTTAAACAATGTAGTTGTAGTATATAATATTTTGGTCATCAAAATGAGCATTTTTTATTTTTTTTTAAATTTCCATTACAAAAATGTTGTCCTAATTATAATGTGCCTTCGACATGAAAATTGTTTTGATTTTACAAAGAAGCCAATTTTTTCCTTAAAAATTATAAAGTACTTAATAATTTTGAAGTTACAGTATCAATGCAAAGGACCTTGGCCTACTTAACATATGCGCCCCGGATCCTTTTCCTGCAATGACGCCTACCCGTACTGTACAGTAAAATTAGGACCTGTGCCCTGAACTACTCGAGAGTGTAGTCATGGCAACCGTGACATTTCGCCACGCCATTCGACTATTAAAAAGCGAGGACAATTTTTACCACTCACGTCCCTTTTTTCTGTTGTCGCCTCATCCAAGGCGATGAAAATAAGCAAGACTGTAGAAAGAGCTCTATTTCCCAATAGCAGCTTCACCTCAGACAAATATGGCGTCCTAAATGTGCTTATTTCCCATTGTATAATTGCCATCGATTTCGACCTATTGGAATTATTGGAACTAACAATCATCGACTGACGAAATTAATTATGCTACATCAGCTGATTTTTAACTTACGAAATATAGGAGTAAAGAGATGTCACTTTTTCGTTAGATTTACCTATAGGCGCCTATTAATGTCTACACTATCCTTAACCTGCCGGGTTGTTATTCAAAAAGGGCCAAGGTAGTAGAGACCCAGAGTATAGATCTATGTTAGTTTTATAATTTTAAGTAAAGATTTCAGAGATAAAATGACTGCTGACGTTAGAATCCTTCACCCCATGTGCAATGGTACTTCCCAAGGCTGTGATGTTCCCTATACAATATTACGTGTATGGAATTATAATGAATGTACAGGGAGTCCACTATTATATAGATTCTATATAAAAGATATTGTTTTAGAGCATCTATTATCTCATGATAAAATGGAATTCAAAATTGATTTATTTCTGTTTTGCATCATATCATGATGCTATTTAAAAAATTAACGATTTACTTTAAATTTTAAATTTGTAAATGGCGCGATATGTAATCCCGCTAGTAGATGTGCCTTTTTGTTGAAGCGTCATAAGGTGGTTTCTTGTTAATTACATTGAAGAAGAGGCATTTTCAAACAAGGAAAAAAAGCTGGTCATGTTTTAATGAAGTTTTGTATGCACCTCTACTTACTCTAAAATTTGAAGGAAATGTTATGTTAATTACTATATTTTTATATTTTGTGTGTATTCAGTGTCAAAATGAGCAGGAGTCTAAAATTATGATTAGTTCCTGCAAGATATAAAATGTACTAAAGTAGAAAACCTATATTAAACTATAATCAACTAAAAATATCAAATGTACTAAATTATATTCAAATATAATCAACAAAAGTGAATGAACTGCAGTATCGAATATACATGTACAATGTACTTTAATATTTAATTAGAAAATATTATTAAAATTCCTAATAATAATAAATAAGGCACAAATGTAGTTAGTTTTTAGAAGTTTTCATACCAAGAAATGGCATTCTCTTACGTAGAAACTATAATTTTTTTGAATGCATGATGTTGGTCGACTACTAATGATTAATGATCAAATTGAAAATCCTGTAATTTCATCACGATATAATAACAAAAATTATGTTGGGAAATTTGAAAGTGCTTATTAGAATTACTATCTTATTGCATTTTGCGAAAAAGTCGAGCTCGTGACCTTAAGGTTACGACCCCAGGTAACGGCTGAGGAGTTGAGGCCCCCTGAGGTATTCTAGCACACGCGAGGCGGATGTCTCAGTTCTTAAGAGAATAAATATTACTGCTTTGTTTTGACCTTATAGGGTCACAAACCACCTTCGAGTGCCCACGTGCGGAATAAATCTTTAAAGGAAAAAACTAAATAAATAAAAAAAATAGAAAAAAAAAGAAGCAACACTAGAGAAAAAATCGAAATCACGACGTTTGCTAGCAACCAGTATTTGGGCTTTCAAACTTTCAATTAATTCGGTCTGGATTTTTTCTTAAGACTAAAAGAACCCAGAAAACTAGGGTCAATTTATGCTTCTTCGATCCAGAACAACATTTGTTCCGAACTCAACTTATAAAAAGTAAATTAAAGCATTTTTATATAATGTAGGAATTTATGTCAAAATCTGAAGAACATGCAGCGGTTTATTTACATCCCCATTCTATTAAATAAAATATGATTCGAATTATATCTTATGTGTAATTCTACACAAAATTTAGGATTAATTTTATATCACATACATGTATGTACCGTGTATAATCCTGTTTTAGTTTAACGTGAACTTTAACAATTTTAAAAAATTGGATTAACTAGTCATGTGTACCTTTTTATTAACTCTGAGTATTTAACTTGCATTATATACAGTAAGGGCACGTTTATTGAAATGCCCATCTAAAATGGAGAAAAAAACTACATGTACATGATGAATGTTATGGAGTATGGTATATACATGTAATACAGGCAATATTTATATATTACATACATGTAATACAGGCAATATTTATATATTACATACATGTATATCATTTATCATTTTAGATATAAATCATTATAAATTACATTTGAATGTACATGTATAAACATTTTATTGTATAAAATTGGATTAACTGGTCATTTATTGACATGTCCATCTATAACGGAAAATAACTACATGTACAACATAATGAGTTTTATATGGAGAATGGTAATACTGATAATTTGCGTATACTGTATGGACTAGTATTACAAATTACATTTTACTAGTGTATAATTCAGTTTACATGTACATGCAAATTGCTGTGGTCAATAACACTTAAGCTTAAGATAGAAGCAATAACTTGAGTATATTCATTGGAAATATCGAATCTACCATGACTAATTCGTGTATACTGTATGAATGCAGTATACATGTACAATGTATGTGGACTTGTACATGTAGTGGACTTAAGATTAACTTTGTTGATTTGTAAAACTTAACAGGAATGACCTGGCCAGGGCAGTCAGTCGGGATCGAGCATCCCGACCTGCAGGATCCGCAATTTTTCGTGAATACAGGACGTAGACAATAAAGGTCACGCCCTCGCGTGCCTTACGTCTCGTTATCAGATCATTTGCCGTGGGGGTGGTGACCCCACGGGCCAAACCATCGGGGTCTACTTTCAATTTTACAAAACAGAGTCTATCTATATAAGAGCGTACAACATTTTTCACGTCAAAAGAAAGATAGAAAAAAAATTGAAAATCCAACCCCCATAAGGTAATCCCATAAAAATAATGAGACATAATGCCCAAAAGTTTACATCAGATTCTGGCTTAAATACCCGGATTCCCCGAGGCGAAGTAAATGCAATACGATTCAAGGAATTTCAAACGCTGTTATTGCACACTCGAGAGGTCAAATGAAACGAGCATCCCAATTATACAGGCGGGCCTACGCGCAACAAATTACCAGGCCTCCTGCAACTCAAATGCACAACATATACAATGTACATGTACATGTACATGGAGGACGTGTCACGCAGTAATGCTATTTGCACTCTGATCAGGAAGATAACATTAATTGCAATTAGCCGAACGCTTCAAAATTAAATAATTGCTTAAATGCAAAACAAAATAATAAAAAAATGGTGCAGGGGCTTGCAGAAATGAGCAATATTCTGCAGTACTAAAAGCATAGATTGCAGTCTATAGATATGCATCTACATTACATATTCATCTACAGTATATGTCTTTAAATTTAGTTTTTTTTATATAATAAGGCTAATAAATAATATGTTACGTTATTTGAGAATGGAAATCATATTCTATACGTTTAGTTTTGATTGATCAGGATTATAGAGATGTTCAATAAATATCAATGTTTTCTATATTTTAATGTTTTAATTACATGTAATGTAATACGGAAGAAAACTATTTTGCTGAGCCTCAGGTTTGTTCTTCTTTTATAATTTCAATAAAAATATTGATCAGCCATGATGAATTCTGCTAAATCAATGTTTTAACTCCATTACAGCATGGAGGCAAAACGCCATTTTGTTAGGCTTAAGATTTTTTCTTCTGAATCTTCTCTAATGATTTCGATTTATTTAAAAAAAATTGGTTAGAAAAGGTGAATTTTCTTTATTTGAAATACATTTTATAGCATGTAGCATGTAGGGTACCAAACACCAAGATGGTCAGCATGTGGTGATATGACGACTTCGTCTACATACAAGTCGACTATACATACAAATTAATAGGATCGGCTCGGACATGTCAATGTGCCAAATGCCAGTGTAATGCCACAAAGTTGCCACACCACCACATGCTCACCATCTTAATGTTCAACTTGTTATAAAGAAAAAACTACACTTTTCTTCACTTGTTTGGGACAAGACGCAGTTTAATCGACGACTACATATAGAAAGAATCGAAGAATAAGAAGACAAATAGATGTAAAGAAGATAAAGTTAAGAGATTATAAGATGATTCCGCACATGAAAAACTCCGCGCATCTTAGGGAACCTAACTAAATGTAGCCTATACTCTACCTATATCCTAACCCAAATTGGTGAGATATTGCCAAATAGTTGGATGTATAGATTTTTTCTAGTGCCGATATATCCGGTGACCAAGTGTTAGGAGCTATGCAGAATTTAAAGATAGAAATGCCAAAAATGGCGACTGGACAGTGAATGCTAGCTCATTTTTGAAATACCAAAAAGATGATTTTCTGCAAGGGTTGTCAAGAAATTGACACTTCATGCATGAAGACAATGGAGACGATTCAATAAATTATTTGTTGATTTTCGAAGTCTTTTAAATATACATCTTTTCTGGTTATCTGCAGATGGATCGTTAGAAGCACTCAATAGGGCCAAAATGATCTAGTCTGGATGTGGCAGAATTAAGCAGAATGCATTATATGCCACTTGACTTAAAGTGTTTTGATAATTGTAGATTTTATAACAATGAAGGGCCTCGGCGCCTCCATTGGCATTGATCTTAACGTGATTGGAAAAGTGGAAGTAGAATGTCACGCATAACCTGTTCCGGTTCGGAATAAATGGAAAGAAAAACTGGGCAGACCTCTTGGCTCCGTATCAAAGCCCTAAGTGTAAGCGATAACAATGCTATTCTTTTCAATACGGCTTAGATTCAATTCTTTCGCCATTTGTTAAACCTAAGATAAGACAGCCGACTGAAGCAGCAGCCAGAGAACATGTTCGCGTGGACAACAGATAGGGTAAATGCCTCTGAGGCTATCTTCAAATCGGTTTTTCATGCTCTTTTTTTTTTTATTGTGGAGTTGATTGTTTTATAATGCAATAGAACCAGCAGATAGATCAACAATTTGACAAGAAAAGCGTGACGGTGATGTTCCGGATCCATATAGCAAGACCCACGCGAATTCATAAATCATTCTCTAAAAATTAATTCGTTGCTGCATAGATTTCGAGTGACGCTTTTATTCTCCTTGGGTAATTAATTGCGAGCGTGTGGTTCGGAGATAAAAGATGCATTAATAATACCAGCATTGATTTAACACTGTCGTTCCAACTCTTATCAGTGGACCTTTCAAAAGAGCCTTCGTTTGTTTTTTTACGTGAAAACTCGTGTAATTTGCGAATTTAATGGGTGTCTTGTGCAATTGGAGATATGGGCAGGCCACTATCTAGACCTTGAAGTTTCCATCAAATGGCAGCAATCAAATTTGAAAAAGATTATCTGTTTTTACAATGCTTGGTTGAGATCCGTTTACATGCTAATCTGTAATTCCCAACACTTTATGCTATATCTGATATTGGAAAACATTTGGACAGTGCATGGATAGCATGGTCATTGTCTAACTGTTAAAAACAACATGCATGTATTGAGCATCTGCATTTAAAAAAAATGAAGAAATCAAGGGAATCAACTTGATATCTTTATGAATTCTCAAAGATCAAGATTTCTGGAAACCTGCCATAACGGTGTTCACGAACCCTATGATCTCGTACATCTTGAATAACAGATTTTTTAGTGAAATTGATCAGACTGAATAACTTGTTTGTTATATATCGATAAATCAATAGCAAGTATATGCTGTCTAGCTGCTCGGAACGTTATATATTTTTACGAGCTATCTTCCTTGGCACGACTACCAATTACATTGAAAATGATCCTAGCATAATTTTTATTCAAATTTTCAGTAGCTAAATTATTACTTACAATAAGGAATTATGGACAAATTAATAATAGGCCAATTATTTTTTATGCCATCGTTTCATAAGATAAAAATGTTGTTACCACTATTGGTGGGCATATGTAAAGTGCGCGAGTCGGTGTTACCTTGTCAACCTATGCCTTCTATGATCCTTGATGTTTGCAGTTTTCGCCTAAGGTGATTCCAAAATCAATACCCGCAGTGATAGAATTATAATGCTAGTTTACCTTTAACAAAAGAATATATTTACTCAATTTATTTTTCCCTTTGATTTTTTTCGATTTTTAATAAGCGTGCAAATTTTGAAATTGTAACAATATACACTGTACATTAGTTCTCAACAGAGCAAATTACATCCTTTAAGAGGGTCTACTGGCTAACATAACCAATGGACAAATCTGCCGGAGATAAGTTTGCACATACTAATAAAGATAATTTAACAAAAAAAATGTGCTACACAATTGGCTGCCTCCTTTTCTTTGAAACAAACTGCATAAATCGTTATTATCAGTGATACTTTAACAAATAAATATTTAAAATTAATGTAATCACTCACGCGTGTTTTAAAAATATAATATATATTTTTAGTTCTAAAAATCGTTTTTTTTGTATCCAAAAATCTATTTTTCAAACGCATGTGGGATATCAAATTCACTTTAAATTCTTATTTTTTAAATTATCGCTGATAATAACGATTTAAGAAGTATATATTTCAAAGTAAAGGAGACATCGAATTATTTTTATTGGTACGTGCAAATTTATCTCCAGCCGATTTGTCTATTGGTTATGCTAGCTAAAAATAGCCAGTAGATCCTCTTAAGCAATTTTTTTTAATATATTCCAAAAACTTGCAGTAATTTAAAGAATGAAAAAAGGACTTAGAGACGGTTATTCATATAGGTACACTGTACACAATTTACATGTGCAATATTCACATGCATTCACATATATGTGAGTTAATTGTTTTAATGTGTTTGGCTAGGTGGTTTGGGAAGTTTTAAGGTTAAAACAGGAAACAAGATCATTTATGCTACTCCCCTTTAAGGGATTTCCACTAACATTTTCCCTTAAAGGAATTTCCCTTCCAGATGTCTGACCTCTCTGACCCATTGTATACACGATGACAGGTGGTCACTATACAGAGATTTTTTATAAAGGAAAGCATATGTACTAAAAACAAATTATGAAAAGTAGTCCCTATGCAGAAATGGTCCCAGTTTTATAACTCTCAATCCTCAAAAAGACCTAATTTTATATTCAAAAATTGTTGAATGACTTTAAGACATTCCGTGTGTCCTTCTGTTCAGCAACGTGTTTATCTGTTTCACAATGACACATTTAAGACATTAAAGACAATGGAAATCGATTTACAGAGTCTGTATTTATAAAAGCATGCGTAATTTCCCCCAATCTTTTGTTAAGTTGTTCTTATCCAATATCTCATTACGCAAGTTCCTCCTGTCCAATGTCACGTTATGCAATATCCATGAGATGCATACATGGACATGCGCCAAAGAGCTCTAGAAGAAGATTGGAAATTGGAGGCCCGGCATTAAGACATGTACCCTCCAGGCTGCTTTTCCAATAGGTACACAGCATAGACTTCCACGTGAGTGAACCCCCGCAACCCGGCACCCAATAAAACCGATCCTCCGTTTGTTCATCTTCACAGCTTGCAGCAGCATGCAGCGCCTCATCCTCATTTGATGAGAAAACGTTGAAGAGACTCTTTCATCTCCAGAAAGCCTCGCATTGGCATCTCAGCTTCCACGTGATTTTTATGAAGTCGACTTTGGAGGCATTGCTAGGCTCACTGTGCACGTCAGATTCTCTTCGGTCTTGATCGGTGCTGCTTCTATACTTTCTTCCAACTTTCAAGATTTTTTCATCGAGGGAACGAATTTCGCCAACTTGCCGCTTAACTGCTGTTATTTTCATGCACGTAACACTTTTTGACAGTTCTACTGGCATCTGATGATTTTAGGAATTCCCACTCACTTCACTACGTTGCCCTTCACGCGTGGCAGGATGACCTCCGCAGCTGCAGTGATTGTACTGACAGGTAAGCATGTGCCTCATTTTTATCCCCTTGCTTCTTACTCAGAAGTGCCTTCCTACCAATTTGCACGGTGTGGAAGTAGATTCTACGAAAACGTGCCAAAGTGCTGGGGGAAAGGTTGATTGCATCAAATTTCGATAAGGTAGATTTTAAAAACTAAAAGGGATTCCCCTTCATGAAGTAAAAGCGAAAATTTTATGTTTTAATTGTGATTGGAATTGTTTTTTAGGCATTAATTGCATCAAATTCTGATAAGGTTGATTTTAAGATTTAACAGGGATTCCCCTTCATGAAGTAAAAGCGAAAATTTCATGTTTTAATTGTGATTGGAACGGTTTTTTAGACATTAATTGCATCAAATTCTGATAAGGTTGATTTTAAGATTTAACAGGGATTCCCCTGCATGAAGTAATAGCAAAAATTTTTTTTTAATCGTGATTGAAACTGTTTTTTAGACAATAGAGGGATTGTGCACGCCTCCCTTAATGCCCCGTCAACTGATTTACCTTAACGAGAACGCATTGGAAAAACATACAGTGCTGTCAATGTGGTTAGCATTAAGGGAGGCGTGCTCAATCCCTCTATTGTTACAAAATGTCCCCACAAGCACATAAGCAAACCACTAATTTATTTTAAGCTACCCATACAAAAAAATCTATCAGAATTCTGCAGGATTCCCCCGACTGATTGTCGGCAGAATTATGGTGACTTTTTCTGCCGAATCAATTATGTTGCATTTCTGCAGGGACTAAAATTGATAAATTTTAAAAAAATCCTAAGTATTATGTTATCATGTAAATGTATGATACCTTATACAGTTTAATGATATATTTTATACAATGTATATTGAAAACTAACTGAAGAATGGAAAATGCATTATAGACACCTAAATTTTTCCATATATTTTTTTCTACAAGAAATTCTTCAGAATTATGGCCAAAGTTATATCCCATGTTTTCTGTTTTAAGAAATCTGCATGATAGTTACTGCAGATAATGCATTGTGATATTTTTTCTGGTCACTTTCAGTTTCTTATTTTTGTATTGGTAAATTGTACAGATTCGACCTTTTTGAAACTGCTGACAAAACCGTAAAATGTCGAGTAAAGAGGGTTTTTTTCAGAAAATAATTTTTGACATTTTCATAATTTTTTATATATACAGATACATGTACATATTCCAAAATTCGCAATAAAAGCTATACACAAGAATTCAATTAAATAAAATGTAAAAACTGGGCAAGCTATCCGATTAGATTTAGATTTTTTTTCAAATTATATAGATAGCATGCATGCAGGGTATAATAACTATATTTTGAAATCAAGATACTCAAATTGCCAGAGGCATACTCTATTTTCTTACAATTTCTGACGATATTGCTTTGCAAAGTGGTATTTTTTGTTACGCTGTAGCAATTTCGTTATATTACAGTGTAGAGTAAAATCTGCAACTACCAATGGACTTTACATATACAATGAAGGGTTGATTCATCCATTATGCAATCTTTAATCCATCATTTTGACGAAGGCCTTGTCGATATGATTTGAATAAAGTCAAGTGTGGATGTATTTACGAAATTTGCAAGTTGTCTAATCATTTCTCATATCCAATTTCCATATGTGAAAGATGATGGTAACGGATTTTGATTTTGGACGACTTCTTCTCATTAAAATTATGTTCACATGACAAAGCAGCGACCAACACCAATTACACATCAGTTAGATCAATACTTTTTAGATCAATGTCTGCAATGTTGTAATGTTTTCTTGGTTCCTTTATGCCACAAGAGTTATACTATAAATTATAGAATGTATACGAATTGGAACTAAGTTCCAATGACCTCAAACGTTGGGAAAACACAAATCATGCTATCATATATCGCCTGTAAGAATAATATAAATCCCTGATTGGTAATTCTATATCAACTATCAATACATGTATAACCGAGTGCAGTATTCAGCTCTACTGCATGCTTTTTAGACAGACATGATCAAAATTAGCTACCATACCATATTCTGAAATAACACTTATACAAAGATATTAATCGTTAAGTTTTAATACTATATATCGAATAATACACGTGTATGCAATGTAGTACACGGATAGGAACGTGCTATTTTTATGGAGGACAACATAAATGCATGCATGGCAATCACGTTCTTTCGAGATTAATTGACGAATCCGTGAATGTTTTAAAGTAATTGCTTACTGGTAACATCGGTGATATCTAGTCCTCATCCGCAAATAGCTAATTCGAAAGAATTTATTACCACTATATATCGTGACAGTGGCGCCAATTAAATTAACGATTTTGAAATGGAGCAATAATATACGTCTTAAAATGCATTTATCCAACTTAAAGACGAAAACAAGAACGTGCTGCAGATGTTGTCAATTGCAGAGTATACGAGCATGTACAGTATGATCAATATAAGTTTGCATACTTTGAGGTTGTGACTATTTTAAATAAAATGAGAATATAATTTGGTAACCCAAATTAGGAATCAAAAAAGATGGCGAGCAGACGATTAGGGTTCATGGCGAATATAATAAAACCATTTGTAAGATTTATTATTTAAAAAGTGTCCATAAAGTTAATAACATTTTAATTGTAATTTCCTGTTTGAATATGCTTCGTCATTGCACATCTGCTTAATATACATAATACAGTATACTGTAATAATCGAGATTACTTGGCAAGATACATAAATAAGTAACAATGCATTCTACACTAATGTGCTCTCTAATGTACAATGGGCTCTCGATATAAGGAACGGTAAGTTGATGGGGCATTTGTTCGTTATAACAAGAGGTCTGTTCTTGTACACATTTTTTGCTCCTAGGTGGGTTTCATGGCTTATTATGACACCTAGCAGTTTTATCCGTCTGAATAACATTGTTATTTGCCCCAACAGCATTTCTGTCTTCTATTAAACACCTGCAGAAATACAATTTTTGCCAAATGCTGGACAGAGTATATAGCCTACACTAAAGCTGTTCGTTATACTTAATACATTAGAGGTCGAGGCTACCCACTCTGCTGTCTATATCGAGAATCGACTCTAAAAAGATTATCATTTCATATCAGTGCAATTCCAATAATTAACATTTCCTAATTGAACTTTACATAAAATATAAAGGAACTTATTCTAAAAAAATGACATTTATTATATCAGTAAAATTAAAGCCATTTTTCTCATATTGATATAATATTTATCAGATCATTTTTACAAAACTGCAACTGAATATAAATTTTGAGAAAAATGTGCGTTGCATACCATATTTATACGTGTAAAGCAAACGTAGTAGTTTTAAGCATCAGTACTATATTATTTAGGTTATATTAATATTCTGTGCATCCTAGTGTAATTTATACTCTAATGCATGATACACGAGTCATCCGAAACTGATTTGCTTCCATTCTAATGTATTTCAAAACATTTTAATCTGCAACTTGTGCGATTAAATCAATTACTATAAATATTTGTTCAGTTCATTTTAGCTACTAGTATATAAAAAATGCTTCCATGAATATACGCAGTTATATGACCCGATTTTCTTCAATTTTAGAAACCTGCATCAGCCTCAATTTCACCGAAAATTCAATAATCCAAAGCGACATTTTTTCTCCTATACAAACTAATATAAATCAAAGTTTCCTATATTCATGCAGCGCATCAATGCAAAGGATCCTATATATTTCCGTTTCCTAACACTTTTCTATCTGCTCAATGGAAAAAGCAGAAAAGGGATATTTTCCCCGGACTCTTCTTGTATTGGCCTCCACCTTTGGTACTCCATCATTTTTATGTAGACGCTCAGGCGTGTGCAAGAAGTAAATACGTGCCATACGAATTGGATGCAAATTGATTGAAATTTATGCCTCTGGATCAGAAGTGCAGTCTTTAGAACCTGTTCGAGTTTCTGCATAAAAAAAACTATCTCTTCAGTCCTTTCCACTTTGCCTGATGTATGCGATGCTGGGATTTTAGGCGATATATTCAAGGGGTGAATGCCTTCTTTCAAGATCAACTCAAGCATGGCCGACAGAATGTATTGAACGCCAGCGGACATAGGCCTTTCGAAATTGCAATCAATCTATGCAATATATACATGTATAGCCTGAATGCAATGTTTAAAACTTTCAAGCTTGACATATGCATGCACGTCTTCAGCTTTTTTTTTAATCCATCGGCATGTATTTTCTAGCATAAAGAAGCGAATATCCGGGTTCATCAACAGTATTAGGGAGAAACCTTGAATAGGACAAATTGTGTAAAATGCATGCATTGTTGAGCACCGATAAACTTGGTCTTGCCAATGGAATCCCAAGTTATCGCATTATATCACATTATAATAACAGGAAAAAAATAAGAGTGCTGGACGAAAATGCCTTCGAAACTGGTTATTTCAATGACAATCCCATTCCAAATATTTTACAAAATAATGTATGTTTCCTTATAGGTTTTAATGTTTAAAAATATTTTTAAATTGAAATTTTGACTGCGTGATATACACTTACATGTTGAGGTTTCTTTAAAACAATTACTATAATTTGTCCTTTTACTCTATAATGGTCATGCAGGGTGAAATGTTATATTTAGCAATTTACAAATGAATTTTGTATAATATAGTATGTATAACATTATGTTGGACATTCATGTGATAACACTATAATTCATAAACTGATAATTAAAATCATGTACCTGTATCTTAAATTAACTTGCATTTTTTAATCAGTTGTATGTTTTAATTAAACATTTCCAAAAGATAAATCTTGGTTATATTTAAATTTGTGAAGATGCAGCATTTCGTCTTATTTCTTATGTCTTATGTTAAGATGCTTTCCTTTGCAGTGTAATGTGAATTAACAAGGATGTATAGAATATGCTGTGATTAACATGAAAACCAGCTTTTAAATAAAATAGCAATTAATATAAAGAGACTGTAATTAAACTTTCCAATTTTGATTGAAGAATACCCAACTCGAGTCAAATGCTATCAAGAGGTCATCAGGAGCTAAAAAGTTATTGTTTTTATAAAATTCTGCAAGCATTTTAACGAAGTCAGTAATGAATACAATTGCACTAATGTAATTACAAGACTAGTTAATAGAGTAACATAATTACCCTATGTTTCTACGAAAAAATGACCAATTATAGATTGGAGGCCGTCACTTCCCGTTTTTTTAAAAAAAAGCTGATTTTTTTATTGCATCAAGTATACATATATCCTACATGTATTTAAAGAGATCGTACATTGCGTAGGTTTAACATTATTTTACAGCCAAGCGTCATATCACGTATTCCGTGACTATTAACTTCATAAAGAATTGCTGCTGTAGTATGGCATGGTATAGAAAAATAACATGACTATAGTAAATATTTAGTTTGCTAGAATGTACTACAAGCGTGATGTAAAAGATTGTATATTGCAATGAATGTCAGCCAATAAAATGATCAGCTCAATCAATGTAGCAATATTTCTGGGAAAGCCCTGATGGTGAGGTAATCAAATAACCCCAAAAACAAATAAAATACCTACATGTACATATTTTGTTTGCGTCATAACATTCGGATGGAGAAAAAAAACTAGTACTGGAATGTTGTTTCTATTGCTCGAAATTCCAAACTGATAACGAGAACCAAGCTAACTCTATGACACAACCTGAGGCCAATATAAATGTTTGCTGAGCATTTTCAACAAATCCGTTATTTGCAAATAGATTAAACAAAATACTCGAGCAAACAGTTTCTCGATAAATGTCACGAAATTCAAAAATCGATAATGTATTCTTTTTGTAGAAGAGAAGGGAGCAAACCTATTTTCCCTTTGAACTGAAAACGTTAATGAATGTGCTATCCAAGTGTAAATACAAACACAACAGTGTACAGTGGTGCATGTTTCAAACTGTGAAACCATGCTTTGGAAACATTAATCATGCCTTTGGGATGATTTGTGTTATACGCGTGTTATTCATCATAGCATCACAAAATGTTGGCCCTGCCTTTTCATGTTTGCATTTTTCAATAATATGAGTGTATAGCATAAGCAGCATTTGTCCCAAATGATCGATGGAGCTTCATGTATACAATTTCGATAAAAAAGTCAATACATTGTAGCAACATCATTTTTATTAAACAATTTAAATGTCACATAGCGAAAATTGTAAGTTTCAGATATTCGGTAAAGCTTATATGGCAATATGCTGACACCATTTTATTAAACATTTGTCTATTTCCTTTAAATGTTAAGATAATTTAAAAGTATATGCATTTCTTTATGTTCTAGTCAGTGATGATGTTTCTAAATGCAGTGAAACCTGCTTAAGGTGACCAACCAAAAATGGCCAAATTCGGTATGGTCGGTCACAATACAGAAAATTCTTAAGAAGGAAAACGTGAATGGTATACACTAAAACCAATTAATAGAAAGTAGGCACTTTTCCAGGTCTTATTGTACATTTACATTCATGGATAACTAATTATATTCGGAGGGAAGGGGTTATAGGTCTCTTGATTATTTGTCGTTAGAGGTTTCTTCATTCCTTTTGGTATCATCTTGAAAAATTTCTATTGCTACATGCCTATAAATGTTTAAAGCACCTATAAAAGTTTCAAGCACGGATAATTCTTAAAAATATAATACAAGAGAGAATACAATATTCGATATGAATTAGCCACTATTTCGGTATTTATTTAACTTCCATTTCCTGCAACATTTTCTCTAGCAGTAGTCATATATAAAACAAAATGCATTATACAAAAGATGGGATTTCAATTTAACATTGTTTATTTATAAGTTTATGACTGATACGCGGAAAGAAATCATAATTATTGCTTTTTTCTCAGTTAGCACATCCGAAATAATTGTCTTTGCTATGTAATGACAAATACCATATTCGCCTTCATACGAATAGGTTAAAAGTCTGTTGTTAATTTTTTTGTTTTGTTGTCTTCCAGGAGCTCTTCTGCTGACGCAAACTATTCAGGCATTCAACAACGAAACCAAGTATGAAACGGTAAATATAGGCGTCCACTTGTCTGCTGGACAATGTTCCATTGCAGTTGTCATTATCGCAGGCAAAAATCACACGTGGGTCTCGTTAATTAGGTGGAAATGGGTAGCACGCGCTCAATGAGGCCGTTTAAATGCAACCTCACAAGCTTAGCACGTGAGCAGAAAGCTGAAATTCGCAATTAAAACAGTATTAAGCCAAAGCTCACTTTGTCTAATGGCGAATGTCAAAATGTGCTAGGTGAAAAGAGTCTTGCACAGTTCAAAGTCTTTGGAAACGTGTGCCTGAAGAGTTAAATTGCATATACAATTGCTGATTAACATGTCTTATTGATCCATAACTCGAACCTAATTTAAAAAGTCAGAGGTTTGTAATAGAAAACCACTGTATAATTCTTGGTATACAATGTATACATTACTCGAGTACATACTGTACATGTATAAATTAATTAGTTAGTATTAAAAATGGTTAAAAAATAAATCCATGCACACCTAAAGATGTTTCTGTAAGAAAATGTATACATGAGCATATGACGGATCGCTACAGCCTAACTTGCCAAAAATGCAATGGAGGAATTGCGTAAAAGATTCAGATTCTCTATACATATAAATAAGGATTTGATAATAAAAACAATTTTACCTTGCAGAGGTATTGACCGGTGATGGTTACTAATTGACGAATTTTGTAAATTTTCTAAGGCTATTTTTTAAAAAAATAACACGTGAAAATTACACTTGAAAAAATTCCAACATTGCTTATGCATGTTAATTAGAATTTTTTCACGTGCAATTTTGGATTGTTTTGAAGTTTACTTAATTTTTTAAAAAATAGCCTTATCAAATTTACAAAATTCGTCAATTAGTAGCCATCGCCGGTCAATTTCTCTGCACGGTAAAACTATTTTTATTATCAAATTCAAATTTGTAAAGAATCTGAATCTTTTACACAAATTTCGCCATTGCATTTTCTGTAAGTTGGGCAAAAAGGCATTTTTTGTAAGTGGTGGTGATCCGGCTTATGCTAACATTTTTCTTGTGACAAATGTCACATTCTCCTATTTGTTTTTCTTGCACGTGCATTTTACCTAGAGCATTGCATGCTCCAAAACCCATTTTGAACCCATTTTAGTACATTAGTACCATAACATTGTTTTTTGTGCAAACTTACGATGCTAAAATATAAACCAACCCAACTTGCATTTCCCTCAGCAACGTATTTGGAGAATCTAAGCACATTTCGTCTATGGTCTAATAGAAAAAAATGCTTAGATGTTGTGCTTTTTTCTGCGAATATAATCTTAACTGAACCATGCACGTGATCTGCAAGACAATTCATTGAACGTGCAAAACTAGATATAGCTACATGTATACACTGCGAAACCTATGGCAGGATGCATGCCCACCATGATGATGAGCATGTGGTGTTCTGGTGACTTTGTAGCCTATGGCATGTTGCACGAGTCGAGCATATGCAAATTTATAGGATCTCATTGATTTGCAAGTGGTCTCAACGTGCCATTGAGGGTAAGGGTGTGGTGATATAGTGACTTGGTGTGGATGCCATGTGGCACGAGGCGAGTACATGCAGATTTATGCCTGATTCCCACTATAGACGGAAAGTAGCGATCTGCTCGCTGCGCTCATGCGCACTTTAATGCGCTGCTGAGATAGAAGCTGAAACGCAAGATTTTTTTTGCTACCAGCAGAATTGATTCCGTCCAGTGGGAATCAGGCATATACAGTAATAGGATCGACTCTTGCAATCTGTAATCATTATCATGTCATTGGCCTACGCTGCATAGTCGCCACATCACCACATGCACACCATCTTGGTGGGCACTCTGCCTTTCAAATAAATGAATTTGTCACATTTTAATTTCAAATAATCAGTACATAGAAGTTTCTACATGTATTTTTCCAACAATTCAGGAAGATCTACTACTTATTTATATTTTCTCGCAATTACTCTATATTGTTGCGATTTACCTCTCCGTTTAATCTCTTAATTGCACAGGGCATGCTTTTTTTTTCCAAAATTATTATTTGCAATAATTTAGTTGCCAGCATTAATTCCCATAAAATTTTCACTGAAACACGAAAAAAACAAATAAAATATAGCAATTAAATGTTTAATGGATGCACTTTCGCCTTTTTATGTATATACGTGACATAATTTAAAGCCGAGTGAAAACAACCTTGAGAAGTGACGCAAAGCAGGATCTCTGGGGTTTACCAAAATAATAATAATTCTTAAAAAAAAAAATTGCCAGCATCAAAGCATCATCATTGTTCTCGCTTCGAACAGTTTAATAAAACGTTGCAATCATCGAATCGAGGTCACGAAAAGTTGGTCGTTATAGGTTACGTTAGTGGGAAAACGTTTCGCATTCATCATTAAAACGGGCATAAAGCGTGCCAATTAGATGCCTACGAGGATTTCTACAAATAACGTGCATACAGTAGCTAATGGAGGAGGTGAAGTGTCAAAACCTTTTTACAAGTCTGACGTTAATTCGGGAATATAAATTTTTCTAGTTGACACTGTAAGCGTGACATTGGCCTACCCGTTTCACTTAGTGTAGTCATGTACGACCGATATTAATTTTCTTTTTTATTTCGGGAACTAAAAAAATAAATATTTTACACCATTCAGGATGTGGAATTTCAACGTGAACAACTTTGCTCTAGATGTAGATGGCTAATTGAATTAACGTGCCTAATGTATACATGTATGTGTACGAGGTCATCTTGGCAAGATGCTCATGCTACATGTGGTTAATTTCGAAAAATAGCAACATTGGCTGAAGACAATCATCTTGTTTTTAATGTTTTTTTCCCCCAAAAATTCTAGTCAAAGTATACGAAAAGAATCAAATCACGGAAGGTTAGAAACCTTGCATCCTTTCTCCACTACTACATGTACGTTGTTAAATTACTTTTCTTAAAACCTGAAGATGAGCCATTGTTGTCGTCACAATTGATGTATTTTATCACTAAATCCGCGTTCTTAGCCTTTGACCTCCGTGTCTATAGATTCCAGATGGCACACTCATCTTGACCAACCTTGGCCCTTTCGATGACCTTGACCCATTCCTTGCCAAATGGCTGTGCAACAGGACATTAGAAAATATTTTTTATTTATGAAATACAAACTTAAATCCGGTCATCTGATCATGAATTTTAAAACTTGCTAACATCATGATTAATAGACCTTTCCTTGCAGTCATTTTTTTTTTGTAAAAGGCTATAACTTAATCGCTGTTTGAATTGCTGGAGTATTTCTTACTTCTGCTACTAAAACATGTTGTATCGAGCTGAAACCAGTTTTACATGAGTGGAGAATTTTGTTTTTGAATTTTGCTTAAAATTATTATGACTGTGATGCAAATAAAATGAACCGCAACAAAACGCAGATACAGTACATGTACACAAAGTGCATGCTGTATACGATAAATGTACGTGTACATGTATAGGTTTACACATGTGAAAGTTTCTACCGTTATTTACAATATTTCTAAAATGGAAATTTCCACGGTTTGAAACTACATGCACATGTAGATTTGCTCTATTGTACGTGCTAAAACTTTAAACTTTCCTTAGTTTAACCCTATTATCGTTTCATGCATATTCATGTACATGTACATTACATTAAATGTATATTCAATAGATTTAATACGAGCCCGTAAAATGTAACTCCATCAGAGGAAAACATGTAGCCTAAATGCACTGTACATCAATTTGTATGGCATTTCGATTTCGTTCAGTAGCCTACATGTACATACAGTGTACACTGTGCATTACATTGTACAAGTACATTACATGTATATCAACCATTTAATAATGTTGTTACCTTATACTATACAGTACATGTACATGTACATGTATTCAAACAGATGCTGCCATATAGGCACAGATGCTTATACCATACATGTATTTACATGTATCAGTTTTGTATTTCGCTCTACAATCTATGAAATTTCTTCTACAATTTTAAAAAGTTTTAGTATACAAAAGGGATTTTTTTTATACAAAGCTCTCAAAAATCCTCTCTGTTTTCATGTGATATTCTGAAGTACTTCTCAGTTTGGTACTTTACATGTTGTACATTCAAACTCGGGCTACCATATATTTACTAACAGTTTCGCTCTACATTTTTTAAAAAAATTATATGGATTTTTAATTTACGGAAGGGATTTTATACAAAATTCCCCTTTTATTCATAGGCCGCACTTGAGCAGCGAAATATCTTCACACGGCGGCCCTGTGCATTGCAATTATAATCTTTCAATTTTATACTTGTATACTTGTAAAACCAGGCATACATGTTAGCGTAGGGGACCTATAATTTTATACTTTCAAGAAAATTTCAAATCACTTACTTGCTCCTGCACTCATTGTAAGACAATGCACCATGATCTAAATTTCAATATTATTTTTTCAATAGGTGGTGGATTTCATCAGTACGTTATCACAAAGCAGCGTTCCAAAGGATATTTTAGATTCCATACCGTGTGATACCGTCAATCCTACAATAGTGAGCTACATTGATTGCAAGAACCTAAACAATGGTGCATATCAAGATCCCAAAACCACGAATTGCAGCGAATACTTTAGGTAACCTTAGCTTCCCTTTTACATATTTGCTAAGCAGCCATATATTCAGATGGCTTACATCTAAATTAGCAATTCAGCTATTTTTTTGGCTTTGGCTGTTCAGCCTTTTCGTGACTGCTAACTGTTAACCAATGTTTTAATTTCCTTAATTTACAGATGTGTGGACCATCAGCGCGTTAATTGCTCTTGTGGTCCTGAGTTGATTTTCGATGCCAAACTTCAAG
>JAQGCC010000431.1:0-37517 GCA_034698905.1 Xestoiulus laeticollis
CTTTTGGCTATCCCTTAAAATATTAATAAAAATAATAATTATCAATTGTTTTATGCAAAAACAATACTTTGAAATATAAGTATATTCCATTAACGGTATACAGAAACAGAATACTGCCTGCTGTTGCAGAGAGCTTTAACTTGCCAAATAATCTGAGGTTATGAAAAAAAATACGAGCTCAATACACTAAATAACAATGTAAATTGTTCATAACGTCATCCAATCTTAAAGCCATTTAACTTTATATAGGTTGTTGATACAAGCTGGACTACAAGATGTTATGCAATAGATGCGGATGCATTATCTAAATGCATCTTGGATGATAGAGGATTAGTACTAAGTGATGTAGAGATACCTTACATGTGTTTCTTCCGTAAGAAAGATGTTCCCGTTTTTCGAATACAAATATCGAGATGCAAGAGAAAGGTCCTTTATAGGAAATTCCGAAAGCAGTTTATCAGAAAGGAATTTTGATGTACTCAATGTTACATCGTTTTAATCCCACAGCATATTATGAAAGACATAAAAGTTTTAGTAGTGTTACTTAGGAGAGTTTCTCGTAACCACAGGCATGTTTTCTATGTCTAAATCAATACATTTTAGAAAATTGTTTTACAGAATAAAAACATATTTACACCAATGCATCACCAAGGAGCAGGTTTTTGTTTAAATTGAAGATAACATTAGTAACTGTTTAAATCAAACCAAAGAAACACCCTTGGATACTACCTGATGTATTTTACATGAGGTAGTTATTTACAATTTTAATTATTTTTGTAAAATTCAGTCTTTATACAATTTTTGCATTGCTTTTACTGAATTTATTGAACCTCCAACCAATGACCATATCATTATCATATTTCATGTTTTGATACAAGTTTTAGGTGCTACACCCAAGTTCTGGGTGTATTGGATGTATGCCATTATAAATCACTATATGGAAAGTAAATTTCACATCGCTATGAATTCATTTAATTTAATTCGTCCACAACTCACTTTAAAATTTCAGTACTATGCAAAGCACTTTTAAATGGTTAAAAAAATTTATATTTGCTGAAACTCCCCAAGTGGGGACATATTACAGTATTATAGAATGAAACACCTGATGAAGGTCCAATAAGCTGAAATGTAGGGCAGTTTATAAGATTGAATTGTTAAAAACACAATACATCTGAAAATTCCTATTAATGAATTGAAAAATGTCAAAATGCATGCTAGAAACATATTTTGACAATTCGCATGCTTTATTCGTGTAAATAGAATGTGTATTTGTATAGACTTGAATATTTTCTTATATAAAGCAATTACCGGAATAACACGAGTTTTTCCAGGAAATTTCTCTTAAGAAATATGACAAAAACAGGCGCTTTTGGACAAGCACTCTACAGTGCATAATCGAGTTATTTTGAATCAAGAAAATATTGGAAAAAACAAAAAAGGAGAGAAAAAAAGCAAACAAAACATCGTTAACCAAACCACGGTTGAACAACGTTCAGTTAGACCCCCCACGATAATATCACGATGTGCAGGACAGATTGACCAACAAAATAGAAGTGACAGCGAGGAAAATGACCACGCAATTAGTCTGTGCTGAAACTAATCCACTCTGCAGTTGCAATTAGGATGAGATTGCAAATAGGATGTAATTCCATCGGCAAATTGTTATTAGTGAGGAAGGGGTAATTCGTTAAGGGGCAACTGCAGCCTAAAGTCAACCAATCGTTAAAGGTCAGGTTAAGAACTTTAGGAAAACATCATATTTTTTTAACATTCGGGATGCTTTCTTCTATATTACTGATTATGACGAAAAGTATCGATTTTATGTTATCGATTGCTCTGATATTACTTTAACAATTTAAAAATCTTGGAAAATATTTACAGGGGTGTCCAAGGGAAGGCCCATTACCAATCTAATACATGGAGCACCATTTTTTTTCGATTTCTTGTTTTTATACAATGCAAATTATTAGGGACCAGAGTACGTGTGCCATCTTCGATTGCAATTTTTCCATTGTCAATGCACGTAATAAAGTGACCATGTTTAATATGCAATAGCAAGACTTTCAAGACAATTGGAAGGCGAAAACCCTTTAAGGGGAAAAGGGAAATTCCCTATAGGGGAGTGAAATGAGTCGTTTTGCTTCCTGTTTGAACCCTAACACTGCTCATACTACCCAGTCAATCACATTAAATAAAATATCCTATGTGAATGTAAGATTACATTAACCTTCTCTCAATTCTTCATTTCATTCTTTAAATTACCACAAGTTTTTGGAAAACATTTCTAAAAACGAATGTTATGAAGAAGACAATAAAAATGGACCCTGAGGAGGAAACAAGATATTATTGATAATTTTTTTTGTATTTCATTGTCATTCTCTGTATATAGTGACCACCTGTACAGTTTACCAACTTTGTGTCATTTTTGGATGATCACCCTTAGCAGGTTTTACTGTACACCTATGTTTTTTAAGTTAATTTTTTAACTCAAAAATCTTATTTATACCTTCTGTGGTACAAATTCTGCTCAAGCTTATTAAACTTCAAGGACTTCAGAGAAATAAGGCATCCACCAAAGAGTTGAATGCAGCCATCCAAACCATTGTTGAGCTTAAAATAACTTATTTTACATCGTTTAATTGATTAATGCAAATATTTTCCTGCATGGATTTCTATTACCTGGTGATGAAATTACAGTTGAATTTCACTTAACAATGCCCAAAATCTTCTGACTTGCTGACTGTATGAAAATTGGATATTTTTTAGTAATAATTGGCAACCAATAACTTTGTTGAGTCTCCACTCTCCATATTCCCTTGGCGGTCTTATATTTTTCAGTCCCTAATTCGAGGAATAAACCAAGAAAAACAGAGCTAAAACATATGTAGAGGTTTGTGTGGGCGTCATGCTGTGTCTGTTTTTTGCATATCATTTACTTTCCAGCTGCTCCAGTTTTATTGTTTCAATCAACAAGTAGTGTTTACTATTAACCTGCCGTTGTTTTCTGCCTGTAAACTATGTGTGTGCCAAAATTGTATACAAGATTCCCACATTCTCCCTTCTGTGATTACATGGCAATGGATTCGCTTTTAATTTTGTTCATTGCAGGTCATAAAACTTCGATGGGCAGTATAGGTCCCTAGATAACAACTCTGTTCAAGAGTTTAACCCCCTCCCACTATACCAACAGAAATTGCTATCTAATTCTATAATAGCCTTCTTCAGCGGTTGGTGCTGATGGAGGGCTATTACCCCTATTTTAATTACAACATTACCATGCAGCCTTGTCGTTGTAAATTTCAAAATTGAATGAGCTAGAAAACATTAAATCAACACGGAATAAATTTGCTTCGCATCATTACCTTCAATGAATTTTATGATACAAAACTGTGATATACTATTGGTAATAGTCATTGTGATACTGTAATTAATGGACATAGTTTTTATTTGTGTAAGCCATATTAAAAAAACATGAATATAAATAATTTCTGTAAATTATGAATCTAATTTAGACGACATTATTAGAAATTTATATCTAGTGAGATTTTTCACTGCACATGCTAATTGTATTTTCAGTGCACCACCAGTAATTGCAAAAGCAGTACATTATTTGGTGTCTAACAATATAGCCATTTATAATAACATGTGGCTAAACATCAACTGAATTATAATGAGTATATCATCTAATAAGAAAACTGAAGAAAAATTTGGATAAATATAATTTGAGTATATATAACTCACAGGATAACAAATTAATCAAATTTGAATCAAAAGTAGATTCAATATAAGTCTCTAGGAGAGCTGGGAATATTATCCTATATTTAACTTAAACATGAATTACATATTTACATACAGAATAATAGGGATTCTACCATTTTTGTAAGAATACAGTAAAACCTGTCTAAAATAATTCCGTGTAAAATAATCTCCTCTCTAAAATAATAAAATGTGCCAGTCCCGACTTGAAACCCATTATAAAATAATAAACCTCCATAAAGTGATAATTATTATTCGTCCCAACAATTTTTTAAGGGAATATCAACAATGGAATTCCATATTTTGCAGCTGTACACTTTAGCATCTTTACAGATGAACCTGTCTAAAATAATACTTTTCCGTGGTCCCAAGAGTATTATTTTAGAAAGGTTCTGCTGTATTGTTTATTTGACGTATTATGAATAATAAAAAAAATCATGTATGGCTAATAAGGAACAAAAATCCTCCTTGAAAACGTACTGAGAAAGCAAGCCGTGATTGGCATCATTGCACTGATTTTTTACTTGGCAATTGCGATTTTCATGTCCAAATATTATAATTTGCAATATTATTTATGTGCGTATCCGAGCAGCATGGTGCATTATTTGGTTTCTTTTGTAACGGTTACAAAATTACTATCGATTTTTTGACAAATGCCAGCGTGTGTCTACATTCATGTACGTAGAAGGGATTCAGGAAACTCCTTTGTGTTAATTCATTGGGTTAGCCATTAGCAATGGGGATTTTTTGTAAAAGCTCTGCAGAGAAAATCAAATTTTTATCATGGAAAACACGGTTATTGGGGAAAAGGAAATCTTCACACAGATATAGAGAATTTAAACGAATTAGTTTTTGTTGATACAGTTGAGCTTCTTTCGAGACTTCACTGTTTACACATTAAATATATAACGAGTTAATCCATCAAAGTACCCGGTAATACATTTTTTATCAATCATGCAAATTTTAAGTCTAAAATAAATGACTACATCTATGTAGTACATCGAGTGGAACAAAATATAACTAAATATCCCAAAATCTAAAATAATGAGCTATCTTGGTGAATGTGTTTCTAATTTTGTATAATTACTAAAGCAAAATTGTGTATTTGGGATGCAATAGATTTTTGTATGCTTATAGCGTTAAATGAAAAGATTAAAACATTAGTACGCTCGTATACATTACAATTTCTAAGCAATTCCGCATGGGTGAAAGTTCAATTTCCATAATAACATATCAAGTATAGGGTTCAAAGAAAGACATGCTCGAGAAAATTGATAGGATTACGAATTTAAGACAGATAAACTGCAATTTGATGTTCGTGTATACGAGATTATGTTGATGCACCATTAAAAGTGAGGAGCACAAGTGGATTAATTATTTATATGATGTAAATGAACAAAATGCATCGCAAACGTGCATATGTACTACTATTGATGGGAAGGAAATGTATTATTGGTAAATGCACTAGGATAGAATCTCGAGGCCTGAACAACGTATCGATGCCAATTTGATTAGTATCCCCGTCATCAAAACCTGACGTGATTGTCATTTGTAAAAAAGAAAGAAAAAAAAATCACACAATCCATATTATCAATCAATAAAGGGAAAGTCCATTTCAGTCCCAAACTATCTGAGAGCTAAGACCATAGAAATAAAAAAGGATAACTATATGCAGTATGATAACAACCCTGGTCACCACTAAAAATGATGATTCTCAACAAACATATAATTCTAATATAAAACAAATATAAAAGGTGATTGCAGAAATGTAAAAATACACTTCATGCTCATGTGAAGCATTGCGAAATAAAGATACTGTTTATAAAGTTATTTTGAATGAGATACTAAGGAAATCGTTATACATGCAAGTGCAATTTTCTACAATGAAGAAAAATACAGTTAAAAATAGGACGTCAAAAGCTAGTATGCCAACTTTTCTGTAATTACAGGACATTTTCAATAAATTCTAACTTAGCAATGTTATTCTAAAAAGTCGAGAAATGCAAATAATTTTGAAAATTGTGCTCGAATTCTAATTAATTACTATATATAATAGCAATAATTGAATTATTTTACAAAGTATTAATAAAAATGATATAATGCCAGATAAATAGAAGTATGAAATCATAACTTCGATCAATATTATCTGTGGACTGCTTGCTTCTTTCTTTTTTCACTAAATCCAATTTATTTTCATTGTCAACAAGTCCTCCAGAAATTGGATCAATCAAAAATCCAATGTCGCAGTTATTACAAGACACATATTGAACAAAATCGTAAGAAGCATTTATCAAATGCCACCGAAAACCTTCACGTATTTTATTATAATGTATGTGCCTTTGCTGACCAATTGTGATAACAGCATTTCTTATAGTGTAAGCTGTAAATGGAACTGAGATATTAACAGATATGCTGCCTTAGCCGCATTATAGTACATATTGTAAATGAGATGTTATTTGGTGGTTCTTACATAACCTCTTACCCCATGTCTTCTTACATAAGATCAATTAATCAACCGTGTTTTTCAAATGTTGTGCCCAAAAGAGTCCACAGTTGTGCCACATGGAGATTACACATATACATTTATGTGCATGTAGAAATCATAGAATTGTTCATCACATAGCATACAATTTTTTATAAACATCTAATTTATAACTGTATATGTAACTGTAATATGAAAATGCTGAAACACACCATTCAGAGTTAACTACTCACAGTCAAAATTATAAATACATTTATTAACAGAATTGTACATATAATGTATATTATAAGTTCGAATTTATCTGATTTGCAAATTATACAAAATGGCCAAGTAAATTATTTGTGAGTATTTAGTAGAAAATTGCATGGTGTTAATCAATATTTCGCCTCGTAACAACAACATTTGCGGGCCATTAAGCTTTTATTTTTAATGAAAGGGGCTCTTACATCCATCATTAAATTTACATAAATGATGAAGTTTGCTTACTTTTCATCAATGAAAATGGTTTAGATGACAGGCTACATTTGCTCAATATTGACGAATTTACGCTCGTTAAGCTCGATGTTTCTACAGCTGCTGTAATTAATGCCCCTTGTTAATTTGCTTCCAAAAGTCGTAACAAATTAAGAGCCTTTCGAGACCACATTATTCTCACTCAATACTAAAGTTGTTAACCGTTGGCCAAATTCAGATCTGGCCATACATGTGTATATCACGATCACATACAATTGTTCCTGTACAGAATAATTTGGATCATAATACAATTGTACATAAGTTGGATGTAAATGAGCAATGCTTGAATATTCCATACATGTACAAAATCATCAGTTTGCATTCATAGTTGATGTACATGAACTACATACTGCTTTTTTATTTGTTTTTCCTTCCTATATGCATGGAAATACACATGTTGTACATAGCCATATACATTTTATATGTAAAGCTCGAGATAATGCACCCATGTAAATGTAGGGATGCAGGTGTGCCCATATGTATGCAGGCATCGTTTTTTTCCTCCCATGTACCTCAGGGGGCTCAATTCAAATACCGTATCTTTTCTATCATATGACACGTGCAATATTTCATTTCTCTTCATGCAATATATATTTATAGGGCAACGTATAATCCACTATAGCGAGCTATGTTTAAACAAATGGCACAAAACCTCCTTCAAATGAATGGCCGCAATATTTATTATGAGAAAAAGGGGTTACGATGCAATATGGTAAATAAGCGCGTGGAAGGGCACTGTACGAGTGCACTTGCAAGTTGAGACAAATTACAATATGGTTTCTAATGGGATTTAAAAATACATGTACCCATGCATGGACTGCACCGCTGCAACAAGGATTTAATAATTAATGCAAAAAAAAAAAAATGCCTGAGCTTGACATGATATAAGCATCGTGCTTCTTGCCAGCAGAAAAAAGTAGACAACTGTAATTATTAATGAACTGAGTGAAACTGGCGATAAAAAACATGAACTTAATGTATTTAGTTAATGGTTTTAAGTTACGACTTCAGTAAAATAAATATATAAAATGTTGGTGCACTTCTACTAAAGCTTGTTAATCTACGTTTCACTTTTAAGCACTTGTAAATATTTAGCCAATTTGTTATTTTACATTCTTATTCAAGCTTGACAAAAACCTTAAAACACTTTCAATACAACTTCTGTCAAATGTTTCGACTTTTGCAATCATTGTATAGAATATTGGTAATCGTTTATATGTTAAGGATTTGATGTATTAGTTGCGCTCACGTTTATGAATTATAGTTAAATTCGGCTTAATTCATAGCGACGGAGGCTGAGAGGAGTCAATTTCCTGTTTGACCAACACAACATGCCTGCCTACCCAACATACATGTACATCTGCAATTAAAGGTAATTAGATGAAGCGCCGTTATAGCATACTCATTGGCGCCAAAATACATAATATCACAAGTTCAGCCAGCCCAATCAAGCTTCCATCAAGAATTGCAAGTGTAGCTTAGCCTTGAGGTTATATCATGTCACTATTAAATTATGTATGAAAATAGTAGCATTCATGTACATGTACAATTTATATGTGCATGAGACACAATATGACATTGACCTAAACAAATTTTAAGTAAGGGAATTAATGCATAGCTTTTAAAATGTGGCAAAGAACATATTGAATTGAAATCAATTATTCCTAAATCAAATTAATTAAAACTTTTCTAGATAACTCATTATTATTAGCCTCACAACCTCTAAGTCAAAAGAAATGTAGCTAAAATGCAAATTTACTCTCCAAAAGGATCGATTGCTAGTCAGAACATTAGAAAGATTGATAACACATAAATACACTCACCGTTTACGATTCCGTTTGAAAATGCGTTTCGACTCCATTTCGAAAACGTAAGCCTGTACATGTATTGAATTTTTGCACCTAGTCATCAATACATTTTTGATGACGCGTCTTTTGGCAAAAGCGCCTTATGTTTAGCGCCACCACTCCGGTGCATTTGTAAACTGGGTTCAAATTAAAATTCAAAATGGCGTGTCGTGTAGTAGAAGCGCCTTAAGTATAGCGCCACCAGAACGTTTTAATATTTAACGCCATTTTTTCGGCTGAATCGTCTGCAATTTAACGTTTGCGAGGCGAGTCGTTTTGATACACGATAAGCGCGTCTGCTTGGCGTGCACGCTTCCGACCCACGGGATTAAGTTCCATACTGCATGAGCATGCGCAGTATGAGACACGGAAGTGTTCTCGATAACGTGTCGTTGTATACGACAAGCTGCAATATCTTACTAATTTCGGGGGAAGCATTAATGGTGTTAAAACATAGGCACAGGATAACTTTTTAGATAAATACAGTGTACAACATGTACAATTGTACATGTACATGATATCAACCATGCCCGATGCTCAATTTCAAACCAAGATTGCAAAATCGTTCAGAAATAGCTTAAAAAGTAGTTTATTTTTTTTCCGTTAAATTATGATGTGCCAAGAACAATGAAATAGATTCGAGTAGGATAAAAAGACAAACCAAAGTATGGGAAAGGAAATACATGTGTATATTATTACCACGACAGATCGTTATCAAGTGAGACAAGACAGTAGCTATATTAATACAAAATAAGGCCCAGCGTTGTCTCGAAAATAAAACAGGAAAAGCTGTTTTATGAGTCGGGACTTAAAGTTATGGAAGAGTTATAAAAATATATATCAAAAGACAATGGCCATGTCAGCACAATCGAGAAAATTCATAATGGCGAGGACGAAAATACTGCTGAGCTAAGGCTAAATCGCTATAGGCCAAGGCATCCGAACCACATCTATTTTTTTACAGTTTAAGAGTTTTTTATGAAACTTTTCGCCTAGTGGGACACACCATTCTTTCTCACTAATCCTTTGAATTTCAAATCTATCTCTCCATGGTGCAATCCACGTACATTGCATTGCTTTTATTTTGCCACCAATGATTCCCTCATGAGCTTCTGATGTTGTTCAAAGCATAGGTTATGATACATCCATCCAATAAGCCAAAAATCTACTCTACACGAGGTTACAGTGAAAATAAATATAGCAAAACAGCAATTGAAAAAAGAAATATCAGTCAACGCTGTTAACTTTTTTTGTAATATCACGACGATGGTATTTCTCAAAGGTATGATATGGGAAAGCAAGTTTCTTTTAATTATAACGTTGCTCATGCGTAATTTGCAACTCCCAACAGAGCCATCCTTTCGCTACAACAAATGAACACTACATTTCCATTGAAAATAAATTAACTCGCCTTGGCAACCCTAGTTTAACTCAATAAAGTGCCACTAATAAAACAAAGGGATGTGAAATTTTATTCTGTAATTTCTCCTAACACTCATTTGGAAGATTGAATTTTAGATGACACAAACTTACTCTTGTGGCAGCAGAAAATAAAGAGTACATTCAATTTAAAATAAATCTGTCAGAAAACATTTGAGATAAGACACAAATCTATTTCCGAAACCAAATTATTAAAATACAAATGCTAAAAGGTTGAAAGTCATGACTTAATCGAAGTATAAGGCTTGAATTGTGAATCATGATACAGTAGAGCCTGTCTAAAATAACACTCTTGGGATCAGGGAAAAAATTAACTTTAGACAGGTTATTATTTCAGGTAGGTTCATTTGCAAACATGCTAGTATATACAGGTGCAAAATAGGGAATTCTCCTTTCTGAATCCTGCATATGTGTCATTAGCTATTGGTCGACACTATTTACAGTTGCAAAATAGGGAATTTCCCCTGCATCTCCCGGCTTTTTTGTTTACGTGTTTGACATTTTTGATTTCATGTTTGAGATTTTTTGCAGTTCTAGTGTTGATATTCCATTAAAAAATTATTGGGACAAATAAATATTATTAGATATCACTTCAATGAGGTTTATTATTTTATACATATGGGTCCCAAGTCGGGATCAGCACATTTTATAATTTTGGAGTGGATATTATTTCACACAGGATTATTTTAGACAGGTTCTACTGTAATACTTAATCATACAGCCAAACTCTGGCTCTAGCTTTTCCCTATTAACAACTAAATCCAACATTTTTATAATAAAAGCAATTATAAAGAAAAAGTGTGAAAATTGGTGTCATGAAATGACACTTAGTTGGAAATAATTTGAAACGTTTATTATGAATAAAAATTATTTCAAAAAATCTGTCGTCGTTATAAACTCCAAAGACATAATCTCATGTCAAACTAACTGTCTAGCAAATTCCCAGTGCACAGATGCAGCAAAAAAAAATGTATGCTGATGTTAGAAAAAAAAAACGTTTCCATGAAATTGTTAAATTATAATTGAAGCCCTACTAGTTTTCCTTTCACAAATTATTAGCTTAAATTGAAACCCTGAAATATGGGGCTGAATTTCTAAATAATTTAACGTCAGGCAAGTTTGAAATAGCCTTGGGTAGTATAGATCTAGGAGTGAAGCGATCAGAATGTAATTTATAGGGTGGAGGAAACATTAATATGATAAATTTACAATCCAGGTCACGTCCAATTGGCATGCATAAATAGCACCCTATTATTACTGTCTTATTTAATATTTGAATAATTGCAAGACCATGGCTATAGAAAGGCCAAGATGCAATTCAAAGAATATTAATGATATGCAAAGACGTATAGCAATTTAATGCCCTTTTATATGCCTATATAGCCCAGATTGAATTGCTTCAAAGTTATCTTATGGTTGGAAAAATTACACATACAGTACATGTCATTACTGAACATTTTTCTAACCTTTCCATATACAAACACTGATGCCAGAGTATAAAGTAGCCAAGTAGTTGATTTAATTTATGCTGTGGGTCTGTATACAATGATTTTTCTGCACTTAAACGTGACAGGACTTAATAGAAATTTGAACATTTTCCCACTGCTAAATAAATCTCAAAAATTGTCTTCGTTAAATGCAACATCCTTTCTTTTATAAGAAATGGCCATCATAATTCCAATGCGTGCTACACCAACTTTTAATGTAGTTTTTGGAAGTCTTAGACATCTTGAAAATGTATTTCTAATGAATTTTATTTATAAAAATAAAATAACGGAATAGATTCTCAATAAGGGCTCCAACTTGTTACTCGATTTTGTGATTTTAAAAACCATGCATTTCATGCGGTAAAGATTATATACAGCAAGGGGAAGGTAATAGTGTTGAAAAAAGTCACGTACTGAAAGTATTACAAGAAAAGCTTAGCCAATTTGAAGTGCGGACATGACAGAAATCTCAAATAAGGCGTGGGGAAAGTCTTCACATTTACAACTTTTGAAAATGAATAAATCGAGGGAGAATATTAACTTCACGATTCCATGTGGATAGGTATGACACGAAATAGTCATCTAATAGTTTTAAGATAAAGTCTTTGATGGAAAAAAACACCAAACATTTAATGTATTCATAATTATGTGTATTCGACAGAAACCATCTCCTGGATTCTCAACGAACATATCTTGACCAAATATTGATAATACAATAATACATGAATATGCTTATCAATTTATATCTTCAGTATATATGTTTCAAGATTCTTTTATTTAAGACTTCATTTAGAACTAAATGTAGTTCAGCAACCACAATAATAGTAATAAATAATAAACAAACATAAAAAAACGAAGAGGATAATTACTGTCAACTATCAATCTAACCGTAATCAACTAATTTGAAGACTTATAAGCTTAATAACAGGTAAGTAGTAAATTACAATGAACATACACTCTTACAAAAAAAAAGAAGAAAAGGCTAACTACTAGAGGGATTGCCAGGTATCCGTTAATCTTGACGACAATGACAGCACTGGGTTTTTTGCCATTGCGCATGCGTGTGGAAGACGTTAATGGGTTTGTAGTTGAGGGGATCGACACGACACTTTCATTAGTTTAAAGTGATACCACAACGTCTTTGAGGAGCATAACGACTTTTACAGCGCATAACTTATTGATGCGCATTGCTAATAGTGCGTTTATCGCTCTCGTTAAAATTAAAGGAAACCTGCTCAATCCCTCTACTGTCAACCACCAATTTAATTTCAATCACCTTATTCAAAGTAAGAGCTGAATAGCAGGTAAGTAATACATTACAATAATCATGCAATAATAACGATAAAAAACAAATCCACAAGAGGGATAAATATCCCTAGCAACCTATCTCTTAATAAAATATTTAAAAGATTGATAGGTTTTTTAATGCATAGAATAATACACGATTATAATAATAAACTAAACTTTTATTGAAAGCTAACATCGAGAAACCAAACGCTTTACAAGATAAACAAAAGCTTTCAATTTTGTATTTAATTAAGTCGACATCTATAGTTGACACTACGCTATTAGAGTTTAATCTAAATCAACATTTGATCAATTAACAGCTCTCATATACAACGCCTATTAGTTTCCTACCACATTTCAAAATGAAAGTATACTGACATTTTCACCCGTCAGCTGCATTGCGCATTCCATATACACTATGACATTTCTCACAGTCCTATACAGTAAATTTCACCCTGAATCATTAAATAATGCATCAGTTAAGCTCTCTAACTTCATGAAAACATTACCAGAATTAATTATGAATTGAACAGAGTTATCATATATCCAAAGTGTGCGTGAGGTCCATATTGCAATAGCAAATCACTTAAAAAATTCTATTTAATTTTTTTTGGTATTCAATCCAATTCAGAAAATACATATATATACAGTACAGTTACAATAAGCAAAAAATCATTAGTATATATGCATAAATAACGGAAGAGTATCCAGGACACTTAAATGCAGCACTCCATATTCACAAAAATATTCTGCACTTTTTTGTCAGTAATTTATAAAAACTAAATTATCCCATAATCCTTAACATTTTTTTGGAAATCTGGACTATGTTCCACATCTGTTTTATTCGAAAAGATGGGTATAGTCATCTTTTTATTGCAAAATTGATATTTAAGGGCCAAACTAAAAAGGCAATCTAGCATTACACAATGTATTGCTAGTTTGCCAATAATTAAGGGGCAATGCACAGCAATGCAATGGAGATAACGACAAGTTAAAAATTGCCTTTATTATAACATGGGTACGAATTAAATGAACAGTAGACATAATACCATAAAATTGACTAAAAAATCTTTAAAATTATTAGAAATCGAACGATGTTCACGCTGATAAAGGTTCATACTATTCATACGTTTTAAAACTTTCCCACATATAATCATAATAAGTCAATTACTTAAAAACGTGATCGTAAAATGTACCTGCTGCTTGCCATTTCAACAAAAGCCAAGCTTTTAATTTAATTTTCGACTTGCAGTTTGCAATTTGCGAATAGCGAGGCAACTACGTGTATGTTCGACTTATTAGACCGACGGTAGCAGGTTGCAAAATAAATGGGGCCATTCATATATCCCAGTTTACACGTTACGAATTGCAAACTATGACTTTAATAACAGAATATATAGTCTATTGTTGATAAAATTGCATAATCGCTCCAGGCTCAGATTCATTTTTAGTTTGACTAACTGCCATAATAATTAAGCGAAAGTTTAATTTTCATAGGAAGTCAGTAGCAAAAGGATAACATTAATTGTCCAAGGAAAACTTGTCTGAAAATAGCGACCCAGCGTGAAAACGAATTACTCCGATTTTTCATGTCATTAAGCCGGCCACACACTAAGCAATTTGTTGGCGATTTCAAGCGTGTACGAAATGCTGCCACGTACGCCAGAATGGGAAAATAACGAGAGCATCAGGGACAGATTAATTCCTCAGCCATTACACTCGGAGGTATTAAAACCAACACCTGCAATGTTACAATTTCTACCAAGGTATACTGAAGATAAAAACATTGGGATTTTTCCCCCATTTACATCCATTTACTCAACTTGTATGTACAATATATATACGAAATACAATATGATTGAATGACCTGAATACTTCCATCATTAAACATTAATAAATGCTCACCTTATTTCCATCACAATACTATCACTTTTCCCTACAAAAATTATACACTGTATTACATGCTTGATTTAACTTATATTAAACCTAGTGAAAAATGTTATTGTATCGAGATCCTATTTCTTATGAGATTATGTAACAATCCATTGTTATCCAAAATACAAAATTTGAATCTTTTTAGTATCCCTTATTAATAAAGAAATTTTCAATAGATTCGCAAAGAATAAAATTCCTTTGATATTGCCGATCTGATTGTGACATATTTATAACAATAATTATTTTACATAATACAGTAGTAAATTCTTAGTAAATTTGGTTGCCCAGTATGAAAATAAGTTAAACTGATAGTGCAAATAAATCACATTCCACTGATATAAAGGTAAACTGTTTGTTCCTTTATAAAATCTATAGGATGGGTAATAGTACTAAATGACATTTTTGGAAAATGCTCACAAAATACAGCATTAAATTCTTAGTAAATTCGGTAGAAACTGACAGTTCAGGCAAGTCTAATATATGAAATGTAATATCCAACACCATTTTCGCTTAGAATTCACATTAAAATATGTGCCGTAATGTTTTAAAAATATAGACAATACAGATATACAAAATTTAAGTTGGAAAATCCACCTATATTGCCAAACTAAAAGTTCATCTTTAGGTAACTATAGGGAACCTCTTCCCTAAAGTTAGATTATCTATCTTATGAAAAACTTTAAAAAATGTGATTTCATTTAAATTTACATACATGTATAATTACTGAAATGTGTATACGTTAGTAAAAATTTTATCACGTTTACAGAAAACATTGTTTTTTTATCATGTTATGTTTTCCGAATTACCATTCTGCAATTCGTTTTGGCAACACATTGACATGGTAAGATCAATCAGAACAAAACTCTTTTTCGTGTTGAATTCATAACTTATAAAACTTAGTCTAAAGAAATGAATCAAGTACTGGTAGTGTTATTTTTTGTTTCTAGAAAGCAACAAGGAGTCATCGTGAAGGCAACAACTTATGGATGATGAGCAATTTCCCAAACGGGTCTTGTGGGTAAAATAAATGACAAGCTAGTACCACTTAGGCTTACCTAGAAGAAAGAGAAAACCACAAAAATGATGAATCAGAATGCACTCCAAATTAGGTTATAAATGATTTATGCAAATGCAAGGGATTGAATCAAGTAAGCAGAGTGCATTAAGGGTGGGGGAGGAAAAGAGAGATGAAGAATGACAAATGGCTACAGAAAGGTACAATGGAAATGGTAATGGAAACAATAAATTGCAATACAAAAAGAGAGAAATAAATAAAAAGATACAGGAGCCGGCTGGTCTTGCAACCAATTCCAAAATAGAGACCAATCATGGTAAAATGTATTTTCGTTCGTTTTGTATTGTAGCTATCCTCATGCTTTCGTATTTATTAAGGCTTTCTTGCAATCGAGGGCGATTCAGTAAATCATAAGTAGCCTATACTTAGTTATCAGTGCTCATAAGTGAGATTCACGATAAATTAATGTATCATTATATATACGAACCATGTTAAGGCTCATTACCCTGTGGAGCAAGCCCAATATCTGCAATGTAAAATTTTCAAAAACCGTTATCTTTATAACTTATAAAAATAAACTAATGAAAAAAATTTTTTAAAGTAGTCAACTAAAAGCAGCAAAACCCGATATTGTAATATCGGGGACCACTATAGTACAATGTAGTGTTTCATCAAAGAAACCCCTATTTCAAATATAAGCAATTATGAGTTTATGTTGTTGAATTTCACAAAATGAAATTGTCAGCTGAATGCACCATAACGTGATGAACATTGAGCAATTTTTTTCATTAATATATTTTTATAAGTTATGAAGAAAATGGCTTTTGAAATTCAACATTGCAGGTATAGGGCTTGCTCTATTTAAAATAGGGATACTGTAATCTATAAAAAAATATGCTATTTCAATCATGTTTCTTCTGCGTTCATTAAAATCTACATTTAATTGTATTTCTGGGGTGTTTGCTTTCGATTTTCGATTACAATTATATTGTTAACGAATTTGAAAGAGGAAATAAGTTAGTCTTTACAATGTCTTCTGAAATGTCTTTACAAAATTAATTTGTTTTCTACCTGTAAATTATTAATTAAATTAGAAACCAAGTTTGAACCATTACTTTAAAGATTTATCAAATTAAGTGTTTGCTTGTTTTCCATCTTAAGTTTCTTTAGTTGTCATCAAAACATACAAACAATTACTTTTAGGTTCTTCGTTCAGTTCAGTTGCAATGTCAAATAGCAAACAGTTATCTGCTAAAATTTTAATCTTTAATCTCAAACATTGGAAACCTACTTTAATGGGAATTTTTTTGAAATGCCTCAGGATGCACAAAAACAGCGTGCACTAAAAACACAGTTTCATTTACAAAAAAAAGTCTCTGTATTCTAATGGTTTCTATTCCCATTCTTTTATCATATGCATTATTAAATTCCGTTGCTTATTTTACTATAACAATTCTTGTACTATTAAATATCTGCGCAAAAATACCCAATACAAAGCGTAGCACAATTTTACATTAATATAAGTCATGTTTGTGACTGTTGAACAAAATGCCAAACCTTGTACGTCAATCTTATATAAATTTATAATCACTAATACTTTGTTGAACTATACATAAACAGATTTAACAATATAGTTAAATGAAGCATTTTCAGGAAATTTCACAAGATAATAGAGTAATATACATGTACATTATATAGAATTTATAAAAAAATAGTTGTTTAAAATAAAATTTTACTTTAAAATATGTGTATTAAACTAGTATGAAAAATCATGTCACCTATTAAAAGTGTAGTTTCTTGCAAGTTACAGCCTAGATGAATAATCCACTATATGTTAATGATTTTGGTATTCGACTTATAATTCAGGAGATATTCCAGTGAAGTTATCACTGGCCCTTTGATCCAATCATACAGAAAGCATAGCGTTAATCATATTATTTGACTGCAAAACAACCGAAGGGAAAATATATTGATGCATAATTAGTTTATAGACATGCATCGTATAAAAAGATAGCTGTTTATCATCGAACCCGTGTGTGTTTTAGCAAGTAGAGCCACTTAGCACTTGAGTTAATTTCATTACAGATTTGCATCAGACAAATTTACATTTCAAAACACTAATGAACCAACGTATTAATGAATATGGAAAAACATCAAACGTTATAAAACATTCAGTAGTTCCTGAAACCAGAATTATATACGTGAATTCACTGCAAATTGATTTAAATGAATGCCAGTGGAGTTGTTTTACCCCAATTAGACTATCGTGATTGAGTGATATAGCATACAGTATGTTCAAAACGCATGTGATAGGCCTACTGGTATTTAAAAAGGGTGAAAGTGAAATATTCGTAAACCTTGTACACTATCGGACATTAACCCTTGACAGTGAGTTCTTTTGACATGATTGATGTATGTTTATATAACCCTATAATGACTACCTTGTTTTTGAAAATCTTATAATGACCACCTGGGGTCTATATGGCGTTTTATTTGATTCATTCTATAATATGAGTTGCATTTATAAGGATGGCATATTTGATTTAAAACTAACGTGGAACTTACTAAAATTGTATTTTCATCAATAACATTTTTCATTTATTTATTTAGTACTAGCAGTAATACTCGGGTTTAACTTCAAGTGGGGTATCCAAATTAATTTGACTCCCCCCCTCCCGTCCACATAGTGTCCATTCCATCTTGACTCCGTTAATACACAATCCAGCACACCATTGCTGTGTCATAAATTGTATATTTTCATTGACTTTAATGATTGCCTTTAAAAGTTAAAAAAGAATAACGAACGCTCGACATAACGAACGAATGTCCCATCTTCTTAGTTATAGCAAAACGACTTTGCGATCGCAGCGCCTCCAAGCAACATTTCTCAATTGAGTGTATCTTATGCAAGTAGTACATTTTTGGAGGTTAGGGGTAACATTTTTCGATGGCGGATATCACTATGTTTTCCCTGGGCTATAGAAAAGTATCTGTGGAAAATTTTGGAGAAATCGAGCTAATAGATCAAAAGTTTTTGTCATACAAACCAAAATACACACATACTCATATATATACTTTTCTTCTTTACATATGCAAATGTAAAATAAACTATCAATATCAAGCTTCAACATTAAAACTTCTTCATGAAAACAAAAAAATTGTAATATTATCTGGTGTATACATAAACATCAAAACTAAAAAACAATAAAAAATACCAGAAAAGATATGACAAATTGGAGCAATTTTGACATAATGTTGACCATACATCATAGGAAAAATAATCATCATCATCACTTCCATAAAACTTGATTTTTTTAAATATAGCAGTACCAAAACTACCAGAAATTTCAAAGAAAATTCAACATTTTAAATATTTTAAACTCTAGGGGTCACATATACATAGTTACTGGAGTAACTATAGATCATAGGGTTAACTTGGCAAATGTAGGGAGTGAGGTATATGTAACTCCCATGGTTTTAGAATGGACAATTTCATGATTCTGGACAATCACGCTGTATTTTGGGTTATGTTTTTACGGGTATAAAATTCTGAATATGTCATGATGAAACGAAAGTCATCAGAATATCTTTCACGAATCCATGTGTCGTTTGCCACAGAAAAAGCCACGTAAGCCTAAATCCAATTTTAAGTTAGACGTTTTATTACTTTACAACATCGGTGAAAACAGTTGCCGACAGTCAATAGCAACTGCCAAGAATATTAGCAATAAATTTCTCCCGGCCAGAGCAATGAAAAAAGTACCAAGTAAAAATCCAACAAGATTGGCATTTTATTTCCTTCCAGTAATTGGGTTCAATGTTTCATTCTGCAGCACTGATGCATGGCAAAGGAGAACATGACTTGTTTCTTCCATATTTAAATAGAATATTACAAAATTTAGAATCTGATCCCTGCAACGTGTACCTGTAACTATAACTCCATTTGATGTGTAAATATGGGGTTCTTTGAATCGTTTAACTATAGCCACACGCCTGCTCCATATCTTTGTGAATTTGCGTAATATACAATTTTTATATGGGGTCTGTTGAGAAAAAAATATGGCTCTAAAAATCGCATAACGCCGACACCATAAATCATCCAAAAAACTAACATTTCAGTTTTTGGAGCTTGATAAGACACGAATTTTCAAAACTTACCATGCTTGTTTTTTAAATTATGTCAACGATGGTGGAAGTTATTGATGCATATATAGGCCATGGTTATAACCACATTTCCAGTATGCGAGTGGTCTATAAGAAGACGATATTTAGATTTTTCTCTCTCGGAATGATTATGTATCTAGCAGTAAATAGTGATTCGAAGATAGATGAATCCATGCATTATTTTTGATAAAATACATAAAAAAATTGATCGAAGATGTCAAATACTGCCAGATAAAAATAGTTTGCAGGAAAATACATTACCAAAAATAAGTTCGGATTGATAGAATTGAGCGTTAGTTATGAGCAGTCTATTTATTTTCGTATTTTGGCATTACTGCCTAAATATGTTTTGGGCTTATCAAAAATGAGCGATGATATAGGCTGCATATACGAATGAGCAAAAATGATAGAGATAGTATCACAAAAAATACTATGTGCATCATATGAATCTCCCTACAATGTTCCTTTTCTTAATTACATCAATATGCATGAAACTTATCTTAAAACGTTTAAAAGTCCCTGGCCATAAGCTATTTAACAATTGCGAGGTTTCAAATAAACATACTGAAGCTAAGTAATATGTCTATATTCTTATACATGTACATGCATATGCATATGTAAATCAATAAAATGTGTTTGGCCACAAGTCAGATGTAAATACGAGCTGCATGCAGCAATTAGAAGGGAGAATTTATAATAGACCTACACTGTAAGTCGATTTTGACATTTTCATCAAGTGTCTTATATGATATCAACTCAATAAACAAACTATTCATTACTAAACCACAAGTTGTAGACCTTAAAAAATTCCAAAAATGTAATTCAATTTAGAGTCCTTGATAGTCTGCATTAAACCACATTTTTTCACGTCATTGTCAATGCTGATTGCGTGCATGATGCCACTGGAACAAAACTGTAGAGTTAAGCCTAGAAGTCCATGCATTATGCATTCGTTGAATAGATTTCCTGACAATAAAAGGAACTAGGAGGCAGGGGCAACATTGTACGTGCACTTATCAATTTAAATTATGCATATAAGATTTCCACGAAAGTTCATTTATTATTCAGAAACGCAAACTGTACTTATAAAACCAACGAATAGAGTTAAGCCATGGGGCACCATTACAATGGTCGCATGTCAATGTCTAAAATTCATCAACTTATGTAAGGACATCCTCATAAGGGACATTGATGTCAGTCAAGTTAGGCGACTCATGCGTTTACTCTTATAAATTTTCAATTACATCGTCTTCAAAAAACATACACAATTTTCTAAAAGCTGTTCTGAGTTTACTGCAGGGATTTTCAAACAGTCGGTTAATGGTCAATTATTTAAAACTCGTCCAATAGAAATACTATATATATTAACGTTTCTATACATGTACTAAATCCCATTGTAAACATAAAAGTGTATTACAAGGATGTAGTATGTTTAAACATGGGAGCTAGTATTAGAACTAGTACTAATAACTGTATAGAATCTTTATCCACATGTTTTTCGAAGTGTTGTATGAGAATCATGGTTTATATAACTTTACAACAAACAGCAAAACCTGTTAAAGGTGACTACCCAAAACATGGCCAAATTTAGTCAGTGAATACAAGTGGTCACTATACACAGAATTTAAACAAAGTATGCAATAACATTACTTTATGAAAAGGGGCTACTATACAGAGGTGGTCACTTTACCAGGTTTATGTTTATTTAAAATATTTCATATCGAATATCGTTTATTACATCATTTGTGCCTTTATTTGATATTCCGATTGCATTTCTTATCATTGAAAATCTACAAAATTTAATATTTTATCCAATATCCATGATAGTATTAATCTTCGTTAAGGAATTGGTCCAAGAAATCAATCGTTATATAGTCTTACACTTTATTTTTATTTGCTCAGCAGCTACGTGTTTCTTTTTTCTCATGTAGCCTACTTATATTGATCGAAACTATTTCATACAGTTTGATAATATTTATCCACCTGCTGTTTGTTTTACAGGAACCCCAACAAAGTAAAGAGTGAGAGAAAACAAAGCAATATTTGTTTAAACTTGTAACAAAATATTAAGAAATATACTAATCTTTCAATTCACTCCAGCAATTTATAATGTAGAATGTATATCTAACATGTGCTGATGGAATTCTAATCCACATGCAAGATATACAAATCGTGAATCTTGCTCAAAGTTATGTTAGTGAAATAATGATAAAATATGATTAATGTTGCAATTTTACTTTAATCTAATGTAGATGCTTTGGTAATTGCATTTTATGTATATCTTGACAAAATTCAAAAAGACTAAAATACAAGTTAGTATTAAACTATGGTGTTAGTTTCTATTGGTAGGGCCTACTTCATTTACACAGTTTTGCATATAAATAGGGTATTATTCAAAATGACTCCATTGGGCATACTGATAATATAGCATAGTGCACATATTAACAAGCTACCTAATTCTAAAAGTTAAAAAAACATTCCTTAATATTATGATAAATTAAATAATTTTTTTAAACAAAAGCCTGTTAAAAATTGTTTAGCACTATGTGTGTTCATATTTTAAGTATGTAGGTATTTATCGAAAATAAATTATGAATTTCTTAAATTTTCATATACATTGTAAATCTTTGCAAATTTTACAAAGATTAGTTTGTGCACTTTTTTAAAATTTGTAATGTTAATAATTTTTAATTAGTACCATATATTAATCTATTTACGATATTATATTCTAAATACACGTATACATGTGTGTGTGTATTTATTTCAGTTTGCTATAGCGTAGAGTTGTCTACACAAGTGCAAAATTATGCTTAATTGCATTTCTCTGGAAAAATGATTTGTAGCCCCAAATTAACATGCTAGATAAATTAGTTTTTAATTTAAATTATGCGCAGATAATGCGATATCTTTTCTGTCACATTGTGGAAATGATATATCTGCGCATTATCCGAAAAGTGTTTAAGGTAATACGTAATTAAACATGACAGTAGTGATTAATGCAACCCGGGTGTTGTTTTTATTCGGTTTATGTTAAAAATATGTTAATGCATGAATTAATATTTTAGTAATAAATTCAATATTACATTTTGAGGCGCCGCATATATTCTCTATTTGTTTTTAAAAGTTCTGATTCGTGTATCACGACTATAAGGGCAAATTATACGTGCGTTTTGTCTTTACTTCGCATAACGTGCAATCGATGTTTTGTTTCATTTATAGGCCTATACTTGCCAAATTAAACATGCAGTTTAATTAAATCTTATTAGGTGCAAAGGATCGTAGTGGGGATTATATATTTCTCTTGGCAGCCTTTAAAAATCCTTCCATTATAAATCTTACGACGTAAGGCGCCAGATGGTGATTATCAAGGTGGCCTAACAATTAATTTGCAGAAATTTTAATGTGTCGGTAATAAAACACCAAAGTGTTAGGACCCCATTTCAGAGTTCATTGTGCAAGTTCAATTAACGCGTTTATTCTTGGTAAAATTTTGAATTTTATATTCCAATTTCTCCAGGGGAAACAAAATTAGTATATTAGTAATGTGCCTGGAGCATCAGTACGACATTTGACCAAATGCGCTTCAAAGTTTCATAAAGTCAGTTGTATTTTGGTCCTTAACAAAAGATTGTACACTAGAACCTGTTTAACATAATTCTGTGTAAAATAATATCTTCTATAAAAGGCTAAAATGATACCAAACACAGAAACAAAAATGGCAGGGAAATGCAGGGCAATTTAACTTTGCTTATACCCAATAACTAAGTGATTCAATGATTCATCTATATACAGTACATGTATTAGTAAACGGGGAAATTCCCTATTTTGCAGCTGTGTAGATTGTGTCGACCAATAACCAGGGAACTCATGACGGATTCAAAAAGGGGACATTCCCTACACACTAAAAATTGGGTTAAAATTCAACCCAATATTGAGTGCTATATGGACATACCAACATTGGGTTAACATTGGGTTGAATTTAAGTATAACAAACAAATGTTGGGTTAAATCTATCCAACATTTAATTGGTTGTTTCACTTAAATTCAACCCAATGTTAACACAATGTTGGTATGTCCATATAGCACTCAATATTGGGTTGAATTTTAACCCAACGCTGTAAACACTTTTGCATGTTTACAGACGAACCTGTCTAAAATAATATTTACCTTGGTCGAAAGAGTATTATTTTAGACAGGTTCTACAGTAGCATTTTCAAACATTTTGTTTGGATAACTTGAGATGAGAATAGAAGCACTTGTTACAGATACACTGTTGCTAGAAATGTAGACTGCATTAGTTGCATATCAACACTGTTGCATGTTTACAGATAAACCTGTCTAAAATAATATTTTCCCTAGTCCCAATAGTAGTATTTTATACAGGTTATACAGTAGCATTTTTAGACATTTTGTTTGGATAACTTGAGATGAGAATAGAAACACTTGCTAGTTGTTACAGATACACTGTTGCTAGAAATGCAGACTGCATTAGTTGCATATCAAATTAAATAGTATTATAGTTACAAAATTCAGAGATGAAACAATCAAAAATATAACGAATAGAAAAAGGGGGGGAGGAAAGAAAACTGAGCAGAAATATCCGATTTATCAAAATATATTCATTTCCTCACATCGTCAGATGCACTCAATTGCAAGTCGGCAAGGAAATAAAAAGACATTGGTCTATCCACACAAATTTTAAGGTTCACGTAACAAGAAATAAATGTCGTGCAAGCATTCAACCATAGAGCTAATGTTTCTTTTTTTTTTTTCATCAATTTCCAGTCCTGTAAATATCGACATTCAATGACAGTCACATGGACAATGAGACCCCATCTCTTTCTTTGGTTTGATAAAACGCGAAGGTTGTTATTTAATGAACAAATACAAATAAACACTTGAAATGTGTCCTTTTTCTATCAAATCCAATGAATGTGGGGGTAATGGAAAAAGGAGGGGGACTAAGACAGGCATATCCCATTAGAATGATTGTTACGATGATAGAAGCAACTGCCCTGCCAGTCATCAGCTACTTGATAAGAAAGGAAAAAATATACCATCATTGGAACAACTGAAGCGTATAACGACACACGGAATGAAATGAACCAATTGTAGAGAATAAAAAAAAAACGAAATAGCAAGAAAAAAGCGCAATGAGTTTTCGAAATGTTGGTGGAATTAATTGTAGACGCCACCATTTTCAATTTGTAGGTGAAATAAGTAAACAATAAGCAATCCATCGACTGCTTTTAAACACTGAAAGTCATAACAATGCTAATGATTCAAAATAGTGATGCATACACTATATATGTGACTGAAAAAATAATTAATGACTTTTAAGACATTTAAGGCTCCAATACCCATTGGAACAAGCCCTATACCTGTAAAGTTAAATTTTCAAAAGCAATTTTCTCCATAGCGTAATAAAATTAAGTAATTAAAAAAAATTGCTCAATATTCATCATGCTTTGGTGCAACCATGCATTGGCTATTTTTTCAAAAATGCATTTTCTCCAGTTATTTTTTTAAATAAATGTTTTTTGAGAGGTTGTAGTAGCATCATTTGACCGCTAGTGGGCAGCTGTCCCATTAAAGAAATCCCCATTTCAAATATATGCATTTATTAGTTTATGCTGTTGAATTTGACGAAATGAAATGGTTAGCAGCATGATGGATTCTTCAAAACGTGATGAATATTGAGCATTTTTCTTCATTAATTTAGTTTTATAAGTTATGGATAAAATGGCTTTCTATATTTATCATTGCAGATATAAGGCTTGCTCCAGAGGGTAATAAACCTTATGAGCAGTATAGACGTTTAAAGTTTTTATGGTAATTTAAGTCACATTGCATTGTGACTTAAGCAAAGGCACTTTTTAAATGTCTTAAACTGCATTTTAAATTATAAGCTAAGTTAATGTTAAGACAGCCTACAGATATATGGATACTACCTACAAGAACCTAAAGTTTAAGGGTCTAATTCTAAAACTAATTTTTACACTATTTTATGCAGTGTTATTTATATTTATTGTTGATGCTGAATAAGTCAGTATACAGTCCTGTTAACAAAATCATGGTATATACTCGTATATTCATCTACAAATACATATGCAAGCAAGTGTTAAACTTTTATGTATTTTGTCAAAATGAATTTTAAACTATTTAAAGAACAGCATTTTAAGTAACTGCTTATTATTTCCATACAAAAATAGTTGCTAATAAACATCTGCAGGTTAACTTAATTTCAAATCGCCATCTTGAATATTACATACATGTAGGGAATTTATATAAATTCGGAAATAGAACATACACGTATCTTTGTACTGTACAATGTTTATTTTCCAAATATATCAAATATACAACACGTATGAGAATAAAATGCATTCGACAATGACATATACCAAAAACACTTTCATGCTTAGACCATTCGAGATGAAAACGCTTACGATCAATCACATTTACTGATTTGTTTTCCCCAACTCCATGTTCAATTTTGTGAAAAAATCATACATATTCCCTCGCATTGGCATTGTTTTTTTTAACGGCAAAATGGCTAAAACAGATATCACTTTGGATATCAGTTACATTAAGAAAAGCATCAATCACGGTGGTTGACGCAATAAGAAAAACGTGCGACTATGAACCTTTATATAAAAACTATTAAGCCTACATTGCACATCTAAAACACTTTGTAAGGACAAAAAGTGGGACAAAAAAAATTCAGTTTGCAACCTTACTGCAAGGCAAAAATCGATACAGATTGACATCGACGAAAACCATCTGAAATGTAAATCTCAAAAGCAAAGGGGTATACAAGACGAAAACACGCATATGTATCTTATAAAATGGAAGAGCTGTTATGGGTTTAAGCCAAAATCTTGCATTTTAGAGAATCGAAGAAATCTGTCAGAAAGTGACAGGTGTTACTAACAGATCAGTGGAAAATGGCACAACGTTCTGAATGTCCAATCAAAAAATTTTCAAAAAAAAGTGAGCCATGCATGTTTAGAATCATCAAAATCAAATTTCTGACAACGTCCCGAGTACACCCCATCAAGGGAGCAAAACACAAGGACATTTACAAATCTAATATAGGTTATACAGCGGACATGATCTGCTCACGACAGGCAATTTTAATTTTACGATAACTCAAAATATCCCCAGCATATCCACGTGCTCAAGATGGGTACGTTGCCAACAGCTTGAATCCAAAATTACTTGGCACAAAATGTAGACCATGTGCAGGTGACTGCCAAAAACGCCGGCTTAGGGCTATTTCATATCGTATTCTTCAAGCATGTGTTGCTGATCATTCTGTATGCTGCTTTTAAAAATAAGGCTAGCATGCTTGAGATATATTTAAATGTCTAAGGATTAAATTAAATCTATTTTTATTCTACGAATTTCCATCACTCATGCGAGAAACAGGACGTTTGTTTAGCTATAGAACACATGGTATGAAATCCTCCTTTTATATAAAACAACATACAATAATTCCATCCACGATTTCTATCTTGTCAGTAGTCTTGGTTACGGAAGCTCAGAGCAGACAGGTTCTTGCTTCTCCAACATGACACAGTATGTAATCTATAAGTTTATGAGTTGTCATCACACCTCAAATGAGAACATCTTAAAACATCTAATTTTAAGATAAGAAGGTGTATTTTTACATCTTTCTTCATGGCCATCATTTATTTCCGCTCTGCTCTTCAAATTGCCCAAATTTTTCACAGTAGAAAATGTCTAAAAGCATAATCTTGGGACAAGTGAATAACATGTTTTTAGACAGGATATGCTTTCAGACAGGTTCATCTGCAGACATGCTGTACAGCTGAAAATTAGGGAAGTCCTCCTTTTTTCAATCCTATAGATAAGTCACTAGTTTTTGGCCACCATTTTAGTACATGTACAAGTAAAGTAAGATTGCCTTCCATCATCCTGCCTGTTGAATTTGGTAGTAATTGTGTAAGACCTACATTACATCTGCCAAAAAATGCACAGGTTCAATGCATACCACAATGACAGATTCTGATAAATCCCAAGATCAATTAATGTCTGCTAACTAAGTCACCATTTTGTAGTTCTATTGTTGATATTCCCATATTAATCATTGGGACCAATATAAGTTATTCGATATCACCTTAGGGAGGTTTGTTCTTATATACATTGGCCCCAAGTTTAGGAATCGGCATATTTTATAAGGCTGTTAGAGGATATTCTTGTGCACAATATGCTTTTAGACAAGTTGTACTGTATCCTCCAAGACAAGGTAGAATTAATAGCTTCTCAAATAGCCTATACACTTTGCACGTATGTGATAGAAAATGTTTACAAGAATTCATATTTCCGGATAAGTTTTACTCTAAGATTAATCTTTGATGTCACTTTCTTTAATTAATACGTTCTTCTTGCAAACAATAGCAGCATCTTTTCAATATTATCAGCACCAAATAAGGATTTGCAGTATGTCAAAATTAAAAACTCTGCTATGGTGCAATTTGCAGATAAAGCATGGTGGTATTTCCCTAATATCCACTTAGTTTTTACACCAGAGAATTTGCGAACATTTATTACAATGCATAATTCGTTCCAAGAGATAAAATAAGTGCCTTGACCAACATCCGATCTAATAAAATGACGTCGAGAAACTTCTTAATTCGAGTTTGTTTAATGCTCACGCACTAATATTCACTGATTAGCATTATCACGTTGGCAGAAAATTAATTGTCCACACATTTTTCTCCATCATCCCATAATTTGCTATTCGCTTCTACATGTGCGGACTGCGTAATGACAATGTTCCAGAAGCGCCAAAGCATCTAAAGACTTATATGTATAATTTCATAATACATAAAACGTGGCTCATTTATTGGTGCCTGCAACCACGTTTCCCGTTCCGTCTACACATCCGTTGATCCTCTCCTACTTATCTCGAGCTATTCATTTTTGCAATTTCTCAACTCAAGGACGCTAATTGTGTGATTTATCATATTCGGGTATTCCATTAGGGCCTTATAAGCACAAACCATCTACACCCCCCTTTTTCCCATTAAATTACCTTTTGGCGCAATACGCTTTTCTCAAGCACTCAGTGTGCACGGAAATCCACCCAAAAACACATTTTGTATAAAGATAGGGAGCGTGTGGAACGATTAGGGCAAAATGTGCGATATAAGTGTTCAGAAATAAGGCATGATGAAAACTAAAATCCATATGTGGCGCACGCGAGATGATAAGGGTTATATGGGGTTATATTGCTTCGCGCTCAAAGAAAATTACAGTTTTATTTCCAAGAGTAGAAAGATTAAAAAATGAGCTGCGGAAGAAAGGATGACAAAATCTTATAGATGACAATATATTTTACAACTACTGCTTTTGTTCAAATACTGCTGGAATCAAAAGTTGAATATTGAACGGTTGGAGAATAACAAGTATTGTTGTTCACATTGTTCAAATACTGGGAAATGCTTATAAGTAATGGTGCATCACAGACAGAATTGGCTGTTTGTGCAATTGGTCCCTATCGTAAATATATACCAGGAATGTTGTTTACATAGTTTGTTAGGGGTTAAGATGTTATTTTGTTGTTAATCAGTTTTAAATATTGGGTGTTCTGTATTGTACCCACAGTTTAGGCTTAGCTAAATTAAGTAGTATATGGGAAATGATATTGTAAGGGTCGGCGATTCTAATAAAGTAGAACCTGTCTAAAATAATTCTAGGGACCAGGGAAAAATATTATTTCAGATAGGTTCATCAGTAAACATGCTACGGTGTATGCAGTTGAAAAATAGGGAGTTCCCCCTTTATGAATCCTATATGAGTCACTGGCTATTGGTCGACACTATTTACACAACTTCAAAATAAGGAATTTCCCTGTTTTTTTCAATCCTTATACATGTGTATAGATGAGTCAGTGTATCGCAAGCAAAGTTTAATTGCCCTGCATTTTTGATTCCATATTTTATATTTTTTGCATATCCATTGTTGGTATTTTCTTAAAAAATCATTGGGACCAATAATAATTATTAAATATCATTTATGGAGGTTTAATATTTTATGCAAAGGTCTCAAGTCGGAATTGGCACATTTTATTCTTTTAGAGAGGATACTATTTTATACAGGATTATTTTAAACAGGTTCTATTGTATAATCATTTGTTTAAGAACGAGATGCAACTGACTCGATGAAACTTTGAAGCACATTTAGTCAAATGTCGTACTGATGCTCAAGTCATATTAGTAATATGCTAGAGAAGATTTTATTTTACACAGGTTCTATTGAATAGGTTCAACGTTTTTTATGTTGAGGCAGGTTAATTTGAAAAAAAATTATCACAGTATGATGGACCCCATTTTATGAGTACGAAAGGAATATCAGCCTACGGTATAGCCTATGGAAGGTTCCTGTAATGAGGGAAATGTGTTAAGTTGAGAATTATATTTAGAACTTTGATGATGAGCAAGTTTTTATAGTTTCTATTGTTAGGGTTGAACATTATTTTATTGCTTCCGGGTCAAGTGTCGAGGGAACTGTGCCAACATTCAGCAAGATTAGTTTTATAAAACATTTCATGGCATTTATTGGGTAGTTGTCCAAGTTAACATTAGAATTTCAGAATTATTTCCAAAAACATATCTAAAGATATAAGAATTCAGTTTGTTACATATCCCCTTTAATCGGGTTGAATAACAGATAATATGATATTAAAGTCACGAAATTTTTCGAGTAAACGAAATTTATTTTACCAGTTTAAATTAATAAAACCCTCCATGCATATATACAATTATCAGTGATTAAATTAAACATTTTCAAAATGAAAGGTTTTATGAGAACCACTTCAATGCTTCGAATTAAATTCAATCCAAAGGGCTTAAGAGCAGAAAAGTTTTCGTGTGAATGAAACGAAACTAAAGATTTAATTACATCGATAAAGCAATTGCTTTATAATGTTCATGCCAGCTATTTGGACATTGCCACAGGCCAGATACACAGAGGTGATTAGTCCATTTTATGTTCATTGTAATGAAATTAAAATCGGACTTATTGTGCAGTGAAAGGCCATTAACCATTTAACGAACCAACCAGGAGAGAAAATACTCCAACGCTGATTATATATACATTTTATTCATTATACGGATATCTTAATTACATATCTTAATACATACCTTAATGGAATTTTATAAGGAGTAAATTTGAAAATATTAAATCGTGAAGTCTTTCAAAAAAGTTTATAAGCGTGAACGAATCAGAAAAAACAGCGAAAATGTTATTGAAATAGTGTTACCGAATTAATTTGTACAATTATCAAGCAAAAACCTCTCACAAATTACCTAATATTTTGGGCCTATAAAATGCTTTTATATATGGTACAGAAAGGATGGAGCAATGCCCATTGTATCTCCCCATGCATATGCTCGATCATAATGAATTTTATGTATGAGCACTTCGGCACCAAATTGCAATATTAGCAAATTATAATATCTTAGCTCATTTATAGCCAAATTTAGCTTAATTTGTAGTAACGGAAGCTGAGAGGAACTTCCGTCACTACGAATTTAGATGAAGCGCCATTACAACGTAATTATTGGCGCCACAATACAGAATTTCACAAGCTCAGCCAGCCTACTCAAGCCTCCGTCAACTAAGCATAAACATAGCTTAATTAGCCTGGATAAGTTTCTCTACTATGAATGTACCTAATGATTAAGAATCATAATACGTACTAATTACGAAAGCTGAATGCAATTAAACTTAGTCAGGATATGCTACTTTTCTGCTTACTTGACGGAGGCTTGAGTGGGCTTGTGAAGCTTGTGATATTCTGTATTTTGGCGCCAATGATTATATTGTACCGGCGCTTCATATAATTAACTTTAATTTCACATTAAATGTAAAATAATTGGTCAAACAACATATTGGCTCATTTCAGCCTCCGTCACTATGAATTAAGCCGAATTTGGCTATTTTTTGGCTAATTAAAGAATGCAAGGTGAAAAACTCAACAGATCATGCACAGCAAATTTAAAACAAGCAAATTTTCCATTAAAACATCCCTAAGTAAAAATAATTAACATTGAATAATGTGAACCCTATTACAAATATAAGTGTGGGCCTTGATAAAAACAAACTTGCTGAATGTGATCCTTTCGAAATGTATTTACCACTCTATATTTGTGTTATTCCCATTGTTCAAATCCGTATGTCAAACTTACAAAACAATGTTATACAAAACCTATACACAATAAAATGTATTAAAATGCAATACGATACTACAGACATTGAAAATGCCAACAGTGATTGCCACCTTTCAGGAGCTGTTAAAAAACGGAAATTCTTTTGTAAACTAGGTTTAAAATCCAAGTTATCGAATGTGAAACATCGACGAATGATGCCTTTGATTTATTTTGGTCGTCTTACACATTTTCTTCCTCATAATAGCTGTGATTTTTTGAAGATGACAAGTGAATGGAGATTAGCAATTTTTTTTGAAGCTCTACTTCAAGGAGCTTTTGTTATACGAAATTTAAGTCGCACGAATGCGCGTATAAATAGGAGAAGGAGAGAAAGTGTTTTCACGACGGAATTTATTGTTAGCACATTCTGGTATATAATCGACTTCGTATTTTTTTAGCCGTCTAATAATTCAAAAGTCGGCCTCATTCGCCGCAGCTCGCACCATTTTTCTTGCAGAACTCAAATCCCAAAACATCACAAACGTCAATTTTAAATAGACGTCGCCAGTCGAAAATGTCTAATAAAAATCTGATGGCTGTAAATTACATTCCTAGAGTTTTGACATTGAATCGAAGTATTGGAAACATGAACAATGACTTGTTTATTCCCAAGTTATTAAAAAGGATTTACTTTTGCAGCGTTTTTAAAACGAATGAATGTAGAACTACATTCCCAACTTATTCAGGAAATACTTCCTTCCGGCTGCAGACGTCAACATCAATTAACGCAGGATGTGGCATCATTATGAATGGAATTTTATTCATAAATTTACCGAATGTTCGTTACGTATACATGTAAACAAAATACACCTATATGCAAATTTAGCATATATTACATTAAGAAAGAAAGGTACCAATATAATGTCATAAGCTATCACAAATATAACATTTTGCATCATGAAGCACCTATATGTAATAAAGTGTTCCTAAGCTTTTTAATAAAATGTACTACATATTCATTTCAAAGTGCCTATTTGGATCAAAATATCACATGGTAACTTAAAAAAACCCTGAGGTATTTAAGAACACCTATATTTTGACAATTTTTTTAGAATGGATAATTTTTTTCCTGGACCACTTCAAATAGACTTTTGAAACAGAATTATTTTAAAAATACGTTTAATATGTTTTTAAGAATAAATCTTGCCAAAGTTGTTTCGACAATTAGGAGTTACAATGCAGTTTAGATAAATGGTCAAATGCATCAAATTATTTAAAGCAAACTTAAACTAATCGATTTGAATAATGTTAAAACTGATCATGCAATATTTTTCAGCATTTTCCAAACTTCAGGTTCATAAAAAAAATCCCATTAATTTAATTGATGAAAAAAATTAAACTATTAACTCCGTATTTTATAAAAAGCACTCCTTTCATTTTTAAAGGCATATACAATACCGAATTTAACTCACGCATTGCATATAATCTTATCTTTAATTGGACGTTTTATAAAAAATAAGTAACTTTAAAACAATTCGAATCTTATAAATAAATATAAACAATACGATTATTGAAGCATATGCTACTTAAAAATTACATGAACATTACCTTTGGAAAATAGGGCAGTATATGGTAACAATAGGATAAAAAATTCATCATAATTGAAATAAATCAACCAATAGCCCTAGTGAAAAATCTAATTTTACGAGACCCCATTATTATGCATGGAAATCCTGTTGTTGTACCAATTAAAAATTTGTATGTTCTATTTAGAGTGGGATCTCATAACAATAAAAATCTTGTGGACTCAAGTAATTGAGGTTAATAAAATAAAATCCCTTTGATATTGGACTTAGGAGAAACAATAGGGAATTGAGACTGCTTACTAGCGAATAAAAAAAGAGTAAAAAAACTTAATAATTTAAAAGAAAGAAAAACTAACAATTGTGAGCTATAGTCTGGTGTCTTAATGGTGCCTTGAAGCAATAATTCTTCTACTTCTGTTCATATCGTCTATACCAGCTAGAGGATGGTGAGATCAAGCAACCTCATGTAAGGTTTAGCTCCATCAAAAACATCGAAAAAAGCTTTTAGTTTTGTTTTCTGTTTGTGGTTGTCGTTCATTAGCTCTTCCCAAAATAAAAAGCAACGTTACCATGCGTAGGAACACACACGGCGTCAAAGAGTGTGAAATGAGTTGTTTGTGAGTCGGCATGGCATGCCAGGAGGGATGTTTTGCCCACATTGCAGGCATTATGGCTGCCAAAGCTAGTTAATCTAAAAGAATGGGCTTGGAATGGAGCCGAATGCGATAAGCACTAACAAGCTCTCCTAAATTACTCTCCACGTCCAGAAATGTGAAGTGCGAAGGCATTTTCAAGCTTGCCTTAATTACAGCCCTATCCTTTGCTATAGAAGGAAGTATTATAAACAATGACCGATCGCCCTTTCAGCCTATCTCAGCTCATTTGTAGCAATGTGAAATGTGGAGATAATACGGACATCGATTAATGTCTTCGCTAACATTTATAATAAAAAAAAGTCTCTCGTCTTGTAAATAAAAATTATTTTGGAACGCCACTTGTGAAGCTATCACATGTTAGCCTTTTAAAAATTGAATCTTTTCTTAGGATATAGATACCGCTTAGTGCGTGTTGTTACTTGGAATCAATGTCCCAAAGGAGGATACAAAAGAGATATTGAATACGAATCAACAATCATATAAAATTGATTTTTTTTTGGGCTTCATCGCTTGAACGCTTCAACCATCTTGAAAAATTACCAGACTGGGACAGAGTAAGCTACAAAAATATACTGTAAATCTGGGGATTCATGAAATTGCTATATAAACATCATCCCCATTTATACAAAGGATGTGTATTTGAAAAGGAAGAGTCCTGGAACCTACTCTTTTTGGAATCACTTGTTACATCTCACACTTGCAAGTGTAAGGAGTAAGAGATTTATGGTAGGCCCCTTTCAAAACATATGCAAATGCTTTAAGAATGGCCCTATTTTAAAAGGCTTCAGTATGCTCATTTGTTAGATAGTCCTTTATGATACTAGGATATGTATTTGAAAAGGAAGAATCATAGAACCTACTCTTCCTGAAATCACGTCTTACTCTTCACATTTGCAAGTGTGAGGATTACGAGATTTCTGGATGGCCCCTTGTTATAAGGAGCATTCCTGGAATCAGATTTGCAAGAGTGAGGAGTACGAGATTCCTGAATGGCCCCTTGAAAAACACAATGGCAAAATCGACAAGGAATGCTTAATCATGGTCCTATTATTGTTGCATCATCCCCAATAATACTAACAATATGCATTTGAAAAGGAAAAATCCTGGAACATACTATTCCTGAAATCATTTGTTACCCTTCATAATTGTAAATGTGAGGAAGTACATGGCCCTTAGGCAAAGACTCAATGTCAACGTCTGCAAAATGATCAATTGTTGCATATACCCAATGGTACTAAGGGTAAGAACAGCGTAGAGCATGGGAGAATAAGCATAGAAATGAATTCCTGAAATCAGTGTTTTCATATAATAAGCATAGGAATGAAAGCACTGATTTCAGGAATTCAGTCCTATGCTTATTCTCCCATGCTCTACGCTGTCCTTACCCAAAGGGTACATGTATTTGAAAAGGAAGAGTAGGCCTACTGAGACCACACAGAGAAAATCATGGGACCTACTCTTTCTGGAATCACTTGTTACACCTCACATTTTTAAGATTTTAAGAGTGAAGAGTACACGATTTAAAAATGGCCCTTTGACAACGACAACGATGGGCCTAATTGAAAGACAGCAAGATGATCATCTACTTCATCATTCCCAATATCATTGGGACAATATCATGGTGAAATCACTGAGGGTATATATTTAAAAAACAATAGTACCAGGACCACATTCTTCCTGGAATCAAATTTTCAAGTGAGAAGAGGATTTCTGGATTTCTGGATGGCCCCTTGCAAAAGACGTACAATGGCTTGACAAAGAATGCTTAATCATGGTCTACTTGAGAAACTGCAAGATGCTCAATTGTCAGACGGATGCTCTCCCACTCATCTCAATTACATTTTCCGGCTGCTATTTTGTTTTTTGTCAATTAGGCTTTCATATGGCATAAAGGGATTTCATATATTTTGCATTAAACCACATTAAAGGAACGTCAACAGCGTGGATCTCCAACAAAAGGAGTGCCTTTGGTGTTCGCGGACACAATAGCTCCGTGACAACAACCCAGAAATCCTTTCATCCGCACTTTTCTTCCTCTTTTTCAAATTCACCTCTTAGCAATAAAACAGAAAAGAAGTGGATGATAAGGAAAATGCATTAAATCAAGCGAGTGATTTGATTAGTTAACAAATACGCCTAGAATCCAGCGATGAAAATGGCATTTCTCACAATTTTCCTGGGATTTGAATTTGGGGATCTATCGCTAATTGTTTACTACAAATCCTTAGTATTTCTGGTATATATTCAACGATTTATCACTTATTGGTTTCATCAATTCGAATTGTGTGCTTTGTGAAAATGTCTTGAGAGGATCGATGCTATAGGTTAAAAGGTCACAATCCACACCCTTATATGGATTAGCACCGAGTGTTGAATGGCTACATCAAAAGACAATCAGCGCCACCTTCTGCATTATCACCAAATAAAAATTAATGCAGGTATTTTAATTATATACATGTAGTAGGTCCCATTACGAATTCTAGCTTGTCTGCATAAGGACAAATTCCTGGTTACGGAAGCGTAGAGCAGACAGGTTCTTGCTTGGCAAACAAGACAACATGTCCATTTGAGTCCTCCGCAAGATTTCACTCTGAATGCCATTGTATAACATAAGGGTACATGTATTTTTTTCATAGTTATGAAATTATAGTGTTTTCTAAAAGTTTAGTAATAACATTTTTTATCTCATAAATTTTGCATCAAAATATTAATTGCATACATTGAAAGTTTTATTTATTGTATAGATTATTCGATATTGCAAATGTTCAAATAGGAACCCACGCATTTATCCAATTGTTTTCCTTATTTTCTATTTTTTTGTTGATAAAAAACAAAAAATATATAATTTGAAAAGTTATGAGCTTCATTCTAAGTGATTTTTTTTATTACGGCATACATGTATGCAGTGAAACCTGCTAAAGGTGACCACTAAAAAAATTGCCTAATTCGGTCACTGCATACAGGTGGTCACTTTACTAGGTTTTATTGCACACAATTTTGTTGAAAAAAAATGCAATGCTTCGTACTACAGTGTATATGTAAAAATCATAATGTACTTTATACAATGTTATGCCCCGGCCACAATAGCGCGTTTTCCGACGCACGTCGCCCGACGCTCATTCCTGCGCATGGGTAACAGGAAATGGGCGTCGGCCTAATGACGTCGGCAAGGA